>CM023360.1:33165675-33364845 GCA_013282895.1 Eriosoma lanigerum
CCAGTACCACTACCACTGTCGCCCGTTAAATTGGAGCTCCTATAAAACGAACCCGAATCGTAATCGTCGGACTGACCATAGTAATCGCCTGGCGCATTAGCTCCGTAACCGCCACTCTGGTCGTCGTACTCGTCTCCTCTGTACGAATTGTACTCGGGTGCGTAACCGCCAACGGCGTTATTGTAACCACCGTCAAAACCACCGTCGAAATCACCGTATCCACCACCGTAATATGACGGCTTTGGGTGATAATACGGTTTTGGCGGTCCTCCTCCATAATACGGGCTACCGTGATAGTACGGTGGATGCGATGGTGGTTGCGGCACGTGGTAATGGTTGTGCTGGTGGAGGTACGAATGCGGGGGATACTCGTGGCCGTAACCACCGCCATAATAATGTGGCGATTTCAATTTGTGCACGATATGACCGACTTTGTGCACCAAGCCCGCGTTCGGGGTCACGTGCAAATTCACCCAGGGTTTGACTATTTTCTCGCCATACTCATCCTTGCTGACCTGGAGCGAGAGCAGCGGATTCACGCTGACCAAGCCCAAGTTCAACCCGTTAGCACCCCCCAGGGAATGACCGTAAGGATTCACAGATGGGTCGGGACCGTACGGGCTTATGGGATAAGAACCGCCACCGCCGGAAGGTAGTCCAAAAGACACGCCAAACGTTGGCCGGACTTTAACGCCGCCAGAACTTCCGGTGTCGTCAGAGTCCTCGTTTACGGCTCCGCCGCCTCCTGAACTGCCCCCGAATAGACCCCCGAGTTTTCGCTGTAAACACATACAACATATACCACCCAATCATCTAACCGATTGTTCTGCCTATATTCAGTGGCGGATTTATAAAAATAATTTTATATTGATGGTTGGATGCGTGATGATGTCGAGATAATATTTAAAAGGTGAATGTGTATTTGAAAATAAACAAATTATTGTTAAATATTTGGATTCATTTCTTATAATCGAAATCCGCCACTGCCTATATCTTTCAAATAATATAATTCGACAATGTATTGGTCTTAATTATATTATAATATAGTGTATTATGATTCATTTATCGGTAAAGTGCAACACACTTTTGTACAATAAAATTGAATCATATTTTGTCTACGTCGAAAATTTAGTAGTGTAAAATATGAATAATGTAATTTATGAATTTTTAATAATTGAATTATCGATGATAGATGTGTTAGTATTGATATATATGAATTTTTTTTATAATACTTCAGTTGATGTTATAGTAGTTTAAAGTGGTTTATGAACTTATTTGTTATATATAAATGTTGTTTGTGAAAATTGTTTAATTCATTTGATTCCATTGAGTCAAATATAATTTATTAATCAGTAAAGTTTAAGTTATATTAAAATTGAACGTTTTTATATTGCATAATTCCAAATCAATAAACATTCATTCTCGTGACTATATATTACAATATAATGTTCCGTATTTTTGTCGACTAAGTTGGTTTTCTCATAAGTGTATATTTAGGTTTAAATCATATTGTGTATACGTAAATAATAATGACAATTTCAGCGGAAATTATTAAAAATAAATATTATCGCAAAATACGCGCCAAGGGAGTCTTCATTCGAAACCATATCGTGAATTCTATCGGAAATAATATTATTGTTGAGGCGGTTTGAATGACTGTTTAAATTATCTGTAACTGTCGAGAAACTGTCAAGTAATTATTGTTTGGTTATTTTAGTATTTATCGGTATAGAGAATATCATAAAATATGTCTGTTTTACAGCTGTATCAGATTGTGATAATATAATGTTATGTTTGTAGACAGCGTAAGGAAGTGAGTTTTCATATTTATGAATATTTCTGCATACGTTTCGTAACACTTCCGACGGAAGTATTTTTGATTATTATTTAACGTTTTCTTTTTTCTCTCCTCCTCTCCCCCTTGAGTTTAGTACAGCGGTCTCTGTAATAATGTATTTATATTCTATGTAATTTCCAACTAGTCCTTTCCCTTTGTTTTTATATTTGAAAAAAAAAATGTTAATATAAACCTGTTCCTGTCAAACGTACCATATATGAATTAATACAATTAATGAATTAAGTCGTGATCATCATGTCAAGCGTGAAAAGTTTTTTTTTGGCCTACTGGAAACTTGAATTTCGCCTGTTTACTATATTATAGTTACATAATAAATCATTATGCGTTTCAATAATATTAGAGAGAATAGGTTTATTTTCGAGTAAAATATGGTTTTTAAAAGTTTGTAATTTTTTTCTCTCACAATTGTCACCGAATATTGAAATTAGCAACACGACGTGTAACGGGTGCATAATTCGTGTCAAGGATTCTACGGTGATGATGAATCGGTTAAATTATTCGTTCAAATGACATAGAAAAAAATTGAAATCCCCTAAATGCATAATAATTATTATAATATGTCTCAATCGTCCAAACTTCACCAAAACCTCCAGCGGCCACAAGTTAAAATGTAGCAAACATAACATATATAATATTATGTTTTCATAATAAAATTACAATGCTACTTGGTATCGCGTATACGTATTAGTATGTTTTTATTTTATTTTATTTATTTTGGCGCGCGTGAATTAAATCTCACTTACGCCATCAGTCTGAGCGTCGCGGTCGTCATATGGAATCTCCACGTTATATCCGTTGCTGATTAAGTCGTCCACTGTATGTTTTTCGATGTATCGCTAAAAATGTTCAGTTTTAAATAGTATAAGTTTATGTTTTCGTACATTAGAACATAATTTCGACACGAGGATAATGTTATGCTGTTTATAAGAATGTCGTTTTTTTTGTTAGTTTTTTTTTTTTATAGTAATATAATAAAAGTCAATTTTTCGTAACGTGAGTCTGTCAGTAGGCATTGGATGATCAATATGTATACAGTATTAATATACACTAGACTCTCTCTCCAACTCTAAGATTATTTTTATTTGAAATATACAATTTCCCACAATGATTTTCCTAATATTAAAATACTTCTTTCAATTATAATTATTTTTTAATTTTCATTCTGTTTCGAGTTATAAGAGAAGGTCTACTGTATATCCTTCTAAATCGCATGAAATGATAATTACTATAATTCAACAACTCATACTGCCTATGTATATTATTAATGGCTATTTTTAATAGTTATTAACTTTCGGACTTACCGGTTCGGCTTCTTGATTGCTTTGTGCAACGTCTCTGCGCTTGCGTGTTTTGACTGTAGTTACCGTATCGTCAGCGTCTGTTTTCTTGTGGTGCGAAACGATGGTACCGTTTCCGTCGGTGATAACCACTTCGTCAAGGCCAATTGCTTCGATTGGAGTCTTGCCGTTCTGCAACAAGTTTCTCGGGTCAATGCCCGCGATTCCGTCTTCTTTCCGAGCTACTTCATGAGGTAAACATTGATCGTACGGCACGCAATAACACCCGTAATTGTCAGCTCTAGGTGATTCGTAAGTCGGATACCGATCATTAGCACCAGTCAACGAATCTAAATAATAATAAAATACGTTTAAACAATAGGATCGAAATCCCAACTAATGTTGAAACTTGAAAACTTAAAAAAATATTGCAATTTTCTCATGCATCTAAAAATAATAATTGACAACTGAACTTGACAACTCGAAAAATATGTAAATATAAAAGTAAAATTTAGATTATTCCTTGTTTTTTTCCAATTAATAATATATCTAAAATAGTTCTTCTAGTTAGATTGACGACTTACTGGACGATGCCGTGTTCAAGTTAAGTTGTTTTTTGTATAGTGGACTGCCTTGAGACTCGTAATTTTCGTAATTGCTTCCATAGGTGTTTAGGCCGATGCCTCCGATGCCTCCTTGTCCGTACAAAGATGGGTTCAATGGGCCTTCGTTGCCTCCTGCGTATAATCCCGGTGAAATTGGACTGAAAGCTCCAGAACCGACTACACCCGACGCGGCTTTTATGCCATCAACGCCTTCGTTGTGATGGAAATGATGGTGAACGTGTTGCTGGACACCGGTGGCCGGTGGTAAAGATACAGAAGGCAAGCCACCAATGATTGGTTGCTTTGGCCTGAATGATTCAGCGGCTTCGGATTCAAACACTTGTGGTGGACGACTACCGATTCCGTATGGTCCAGGCTTGTTGTTGCGTATGGGTGGGCCGTTTCCGTAAGATGACGATGGTGGGCCGCTATATATTGGACCGCTTCCGTATGACGATCCGCCGCTATAAGTTGGTCCATTGCCGTAAGACGAACTACCGGGCGGGAATGGAACTGGACGTGGTGGACCGTATCCTACAGATTGCGATATGGGGGATCCTGTTGATTTCACTGGTATGGCAGCAATAGGGCGACCTACAGGTTTCAACGAAACGGGTTGGGCGTAAATCAAATCTTGTGGTCCAATGTAACGTTTCGGTTCTACTAAATCTTCATCATCACACTGCAAATAGAAATACATATTTTTATGTAATCGTAGGTTTTATTTTCTATAAAATAGTAATATGACAATTAATAAAATTATTAAACATTATACGTAACTCCTATAGATTATGAATCTAGATTTCAGAAATACAATTTTTAATAAAATTACGTAATTTAAAGTTAATCAATGTCGATCATTATTTCATTTTCTTATTACCTCCATGAGACCCAGACCGCAAAGTCTGTCTTTGATTAAATGTCTCGCGTGCGCGTCCGTTTCATTTCCGGAAAAACTCCCCAATGAATCTCCTCCTTCTTGGCTACTGACATTGTCGTCGTTGGCCTCTGAATACGAATCAATTGATTTGCTTTCTCGGTCTGTAGCACTGACCGAGTCAGTTGTAGGTTTAGCTTGATCTTTACCTTTTCCCCAGGACCATTCCTCTGCGGTCGCGAGTGCCGCGAATGCAATAAACAGGAATGAACCCGTTATTATAAATCTCATGATGTGGCTGTTAAGGAAAAAATTGAAATATATATATATTAATACAAATTATTATGAGTATTATAAATAACAACAAAAAACAAAGAAAAAATACGAATGATTGAATGTTTAGGTTTTTTTCTACACAATTATGTTATATTTTAAATTTTTACGATTTTATGAACTAAAATAATATCAAGACAAAAGAATATATACTGATAATGTATTTAAAATTGCCTATACGACACGCCGGCTAACTTTTATTACAAAATATAATAATAAGTAGTTAAGCTGGAGCGTTTCGTATACTCAAATGTACAAACGATTATTAAGTAATGCAGTAAATAATTAAAACTTTATTTAAATAACAATTATAATACAATGTATTATGTATATATAAAATGTATTAATATTTTTTTTTTTTTTTTTTGTTCTCTAGAAAGACACATGTATATCAATAAACAAGATATTATACTATGTTAGATTCGAGCTGGCGAGCGCGTGAAAAGATTACAGATGAAATCTATACTATACTATGAAATATATAGTATTTCACAAAATCGATAAATTCTTTATTCAAAATCGTAACGACATTGTGTTATACGCACGTCAAATGAAAAAAGAAATTTCATAACGATTGCGCGGGTCGATGACAGGCGCGGCTCGTATTTACACGTTTAATGCGCGTAATATTTTATTGAAATTATCTTTACGAGACGGTAAATTTTGCACGTCGCCAATATGTGTAATGATGATGATATTACTTCATACGCGGACAAAAAGTGGGCGAAAAAAAATGAAAAAATTCAGCTCCGGTCACGCTGAACATTGTCATCGTGTTCGTCGTTTCGAATATTGCCACGCCGCGTTCGGTCACATTAGGTACGGTGTGGGCGGACGACTAGATAAATACAGCGTGTGTTTAATAATATTATTAATAATAATATATCATGTTGCCGAAGAGAAAGCGAACGAGTAAGAAACGCTTTCACTTTTCGTTCGCCCACCACGTATTTTAAACGGAATATTATTAATATTATGTTGTTGTTTTTTTTGTTCAATATTCCGACGCTGTTCTCAAATACAAGAACTCAATGCCACGAGACGATGACGACCTTGAAGCATGTGTGTGTTATATCATCGAAAGAGACGAGACCGAAAGATAAATTTGAACTCGAACAAGAAAATAGAAGAAAAAACTGGAAAATAATTTACAGGCGAAACTGTTTTGTTAAATTATGATAATATTTGAAATAAATGTCGTGTGATATAATATGTTATTATATGAGCGTAAAAATTAATAAAATATTACGATACGTTGAATAAAATAATCGCTTATAATTCGTTATAATTCACAATGTTGTATAAACGGTATAATATGATACTATTATAACAATGATAAGAGAATCGTCGCGAAAATAATGTGGAAAAACTCAAAACGGTAATATTGATATTGATTGATATACGAGCGTAAATAAATATTGTTTGCCAAATTTTGTTTTCAAATACTTCCGATAATATTGTCACAGTCACCGCTCGCACAATGCTTTACGTCACATTGTCACAATATTATTAAATATTGTTTTATTATTATATTAACTTATCACGTAATGAAAATGAAGACGATGACGATTGTTTTTCGTTGGCTCGTCGCGCGTTAAACGAGGTCGACAAAACAATAATTTCGCATCTCGTGCGATGACAGTGTTCGCAAAAAACAATCATCGCTCATTTGTAAGTATTATGCATGTACAATTCACGTCACACAATATTATAATATATACATAATGTAATATATTAAAAACTGTTACGCGAAGATATTATAATATCACTATATTATTACATTAGTTATAGACATGAGTCATCGAAAGCGAAATTTTTAATATTATATAATAATAATGATATACGAATACTTATACTATATAGTATATACCATATACGTTACCTATTATAAGTAATACACTTTACCTATTATACACCCTCCGCAAAGGGATTTTTACCAAATGCACGTGTTTGTTGACTGACGTCATCATAATGATAATACTATTTGTATTGTTCGGGAATATATAATACAATAAACAGGGCAGCACACAAGGTGCAAGAAACAGTGTATAATACGACACGCGTTTTGGTTGTCCACGTGCTCAACACAAATACAATTACAGCTTTCGACATATCGAATCAGAATAATGGATAAAAAATAATAAAATTCGTGTTCTCGAAGTTTCTAGGGATAATCGATAATTATCATATTTTTAAGTTAATTTTTTTCTTCTATTCTCAATCTTAAGAAATCTCGGTTTGGCCTCTATCTGAGTCATCCAAATTGAAGGTAATAACCATTATTACAATAAAAATGTAGATATATAATACATTATGATGCATTATGATGTAGTATCAATATTTTTTATTGATTATAAATTCGTCGTAGACAAATAAAATTACATCATAAGATCGTGAATCCAATTACATCGACGTTTTTTTAATAATTCCATAAATTTTATGAATTATATATTGTCATATCAATATATTATATTATATCATATGTATAATAAAAAAAAAAATTGTTTCGACATATTATTAATAATTAAAACGGTTTAATTGCGTTCGCGTTATATTAATATGGTAATAAATTCGAGAAATTCAATAATCACTAAAACCAGTCGCAGCTCACAGAACGCATTACCATTTTACAATGCGGATTTCCGTGTATATGGCTCACGGGAGTTCACGCACACATTACCGCAACTGCGGTAGTCAACAAAAATGATATAATAGAAAATTATTAAAGCTGAACATGTAAAACATGTTAAAAAATTGAAGACATAAGTCAGAAAAATATGAAACAAAACGTCTTTCGTGTCTTGAACTAGAAGGAAGAATTAAACGAAAAATAAATATTGCATATTACGCATAAATTATAATATAATATAATATATATTGTGGTTTATTACGTTGACCGAACGGAGAAAGTGAATATAACGTCACTTGACCTCGGCCGCGGCGGTTTGTCTACGCATAGTATATAATAATATGTTACATATTGTTAAAAATACGGCAAATACAGAATATACACTAATGCGACACTACACGCGACCTGAACTCATTATATTTTAATATATTATAAAATGAACAAAAACTTGACAAGTCAAAGGTAGAACAAGAATAGATTTAATAAAATTCGTCATAACCGTTACGCAAACGCATAGAAAATTTATTTTTAAAAACTTAAATAATGTACACTACCTATTTGTATGGTATATTTCTCTGTTCTAGCAAAGAACTTTAATTAATTGGAGGAAATATTTTGTTAGAAACATTTCGTGCTATCTTTATAAAGTTGGACAGTAGGTATATATAACTTATAAATTACATTGGAATTTTAATAACTCGAGATTCTTGACAAATATTTTTCTTTTATACATTAGACATTTTTCGATTTCATCAAGAATTTCTTAGATAATATTTATGTGACCACTTCAGAGGCTGCGGTGTAAATTTAGTAACGTAGTTGCTATAATAATAATAAAATACTAAAAAATTGACAATTCGTATACTTATATGTTTTAAAAACACGTTTAGACCATGTGACGATGTAATAAAATTATTTTTAAGTTAAATATATTGAGTTTATCAACTTACATTATTACGTAATGGTATCATTAAAATGTTATAACACCATCGACGTTTCCTGTCGTATTTAATCGCTATCGATATCGTAATATCGTAGTATTTTTTATACGGTAGAAACCATTTATAAATTATAATGATACATGTCAAAAGTATCGGAAAAAAGTGACCATTTTTACCGATATATTGTTATAGTAGACGAATTGACTTACACAGTTATAAATAAGTTAATTATTAATCGTTGTCGACCATTGTAAAAATTAATGATTTAAAATGTCGAATACTTGACTAATAAATTAAAAATTAATTAATTAACTAAACAGTATTTTTGAAAAAATAAATATTAAATAGTATTTAAAACCATTTCTCAATATGATATTAGTCTAAAGTATAACTTTAAATTATAACTTAAATGAGTAGAATTTGTATTAATATACAAAAACAAAATGAGGAGATACGCATTATAAATTATAATAGATAAAAAATGTATAAAAAAGATAAGTTTTAAGTTTCAGGCTTTGACTGTTGTATTGGAATGTAAAAATAATAAAATACTGCTGTATATATCAAATAAATTATTATATTGTACATAGTTAAACATTAATCATTGTGAACATATTGTGATTTTTTTTTTTCGAGTATTTCTAATTGAAATTATTATTTATTATATTATTGATTTGAAAAAAATTAACTAACACGTAGTTATAAATTATAAATGACAAACAAACGCAATTTTATATGAGAACAAACAACCCGATTTTTATCATTTATCTAAACAAATCTACAGAAATTACACACGCTGGGTAGGTATGTCTTATACTCTTCCGATTAAAACAAAAATCTTATATTTTATTTAAATAAAATCAAAATCAATATACCTTTTTTTTCAGTATCCAACGTGCGTGGTGTATATGTAAGCCCCGGAACAGATACGACGAAGACGCAAGTTCAACGAATAGTGTTTACGTCTCTTTACTTGGACGGTCGTAATATACTTTCTCCAACGATCGCGTACTGACCTGAGATTACGGTAATGGTCGGGTTTATTATGTATTTTTTTCGTATCTCGTCCCTACTTATTTTCGTTTTTAAGATGCATTATACCGACGACCACCTTTCCCGTTTGCTATTATTCCTTCTTCCCCCCCCCTCCCTCTGAGATGCATTGACAAAAAAAAAATTATAAACAAACAAAAACTCTAAGGCCGTTCACTCTCCGACGACGACAACGACGGAAAAAACCGATACTTCGCAATCAATGCCATTAATTCTGTACGGACGGTCCTGTGATAACCCGCCCGCGTTCCCGGAAACCGTCAAGGCCCACCGTGGTAAAGTACAGCAGTTCGTTAGTTACCACGGTTGTTTCTCAAACAGACCAGTAAACCGGATCTTATGTTCTTTGATGCAAATCTATTGTTTTCTCCGGATCTTAATAGTCATTGCGCGCGCGCGCGAGTGTCCGCCGATGACGTTATGCCTAATTATTGCACATTTACACGCGTCGTTTATTTAATTTTGAAAACGATCGAATATTGCTTAATGCAGTCGTTTGGCCCGTTGTTCCTTTTAATGGAAAACAGATGTTAATCGCGATGATGTAATAGAAAGTAATAATAATACCAGAATAATTCACTTACAAAATTCAAGAAGTACATTATAGTTCCGTCCGATTTTCATTTGTAATCGTCTGCACCTTGTGATGCATTTTTGTGTAATATTAACTATACCGTTATAAATCTTTAATTAAATATACCTAATGAAATATTTAATGATAAATTTATATATATGAAAATATAGATACTGATCTAACTTAAAATTTCTGAAAAAAAAAAAATCTTTATTATTTATTTGTTCTTAAAATATTAATTTTTTTCGGTAATGTAGTAAACATATTGTGTTATAAGAATACATTTAAAACCTTTAATAGATAAAGCTATAACACTGTCAATTATAAAATTCATAAATTATAAAAATACATTGAGTTTAGATTTAAGTTATCTAGAGGTAAGTTTTTTATTGTAATGTGCGGATTTCGGAGTTTTTTATTGAGTTAACAGAAATAATTTATAATGCTATATGTATTATTAATATCAGAGACAATTTAGTCTTTTATTATATTTACGATTTCGAGTAATTTATGATTACAACAGGCCTTTGTTATTTCAGTAAAACTGATAACTACGAACGGTTGTTAGGACTGAAAACGTGCCGATAATCTACATATTTAAGTATATATTGTTAAATAAAATATTATTTTAAAAACAATAAAAGAAGTAAAAGAAGTTTTTCCCAGTGTGTCACTTTAACGTGTCTCCTAAATGTTTTTAAGTATGCAAGTTACAATTATAATAAGTAATAATAGGTACATACACCAATTTCATTCACTACATTTCAATTGAAGAGATAAGGAAATATATTATATTCTAAGTATATAAGTATATTCATGTTTTTTTAGTCCAATAAATAAAATTTCAATGTAGCCTCTAATCAATCCATTTCCGTATTATAATTGTAATCAAAAAATTCCAAAATTATATAGTCACGAGTTAATGTTTTGTATTCTATTAGTGTTTGAGATTTAAAATCGATGTAACTTGTTAATTTCACGATGACATTAATTCTTGTTATTATTTACATATTTTATAATATTTCACATTTTATACTGCATTTCAAAAACCTTGAAAATTGTTGGTCACGAAGATAGTATAAATACTTTATGTAAAAAAGTATAAAAACATGAAAGTATAAAATAATTGTACAAGTTATTATTTTATTTTTATTTCATTATTATTTATTTGTATTCGCTTAAAAAGAAACAGGTATAACTGTATAAATATTACAGATTATTAAATTTATATAATATTCAAAAATCATCTTTATTTTACTTTATTACTTTATAACCATGATTTAATATTTAATTATTAGAAAGAAGTAATAATAAATCTGTTTAAATTAAATTACTATTTGTTGAGAAATAGATAGTTCGTAATGAGAAAATGATTTCGAATAATAGCAAAACTGTATAATAATGTTCAATTGTATAATCTTACATTATGAAAATGTATGTTACTACAATTTTCTAAATGTCATATAGTAATTACTCATTATTAATACCTAACTGTATTTCTACCAATTATTTTTAAGAAACATAAATATTCTTATATCATAATATTATTATCCAAATATATAAATATATATTTTATAAAACAATACTACAACGTATAATTAGGTTTACGCACTTAAAAATAACTAACTGTATGAGTGTTAAACGTAGGTAATTGAACTTGAATAAACATTTTGGTCATGACAAAAATCAATTAATGCATTTTAAATATAATAAATGCTAAAATTATTTTAACAATACTCAATTAAGAGGGCTTATATAAAAAATTTCCTACGCATAAGTAGGTAGTTATGATAGTAAATATAAAAGAACGATTTCATTACAAGTAATAATAATAATAATAATAACGTTTTCCCAGTACCTCCTACGTAAAAAAAAATATAGAAATGTATTAATTGTCCTTTAATTAATTGTTATGTTTTATCACAATAATTTTTGAAATTTCGTTATAATATAATAATGCACACATTTTTAAATATTTATTGTGTAATGTGTATAAAATGTGTAATTACTTAATTAGCTATCATACATTTTAGTTTTAGACCTGAAAACATATAATGTTAATTATTATGTTTAGGTATGTTAGATATTCAAAGTGACTAATAAATAATAATTATCTAATGCAGTAATATTATGTCTACATATACTTATGATTTAGAACAATTGTTAAAAATTGCATGATAATACACATAACAGTTTATATTTTAAAGTAATGAACGAATCATAAAACTTTTTAATTTTCGTCTTTATTGATAAAAAAAAATATGTTTAACTGTTCGGAATTGACTTTCTATACGCCTAATATTGGTTGTATGTTGGTAAAATTCAAGTATAACAGTATAGTTAAATTTTAAAGCGTATATAAAAAAATATAAATTTATAACCTGAGTGGGTTAGTAGTGAATTTGAAAGTTAAAATATGTATCATTGTTACTTTCGAATAACTTTTTAAGCGAAGGTGTATGTTTTTAAAAAGTAAAATGTATAAATTAGTGTTTAGCAAAATAAATTACGTAAAGTATTATTAAAAATCGTCACCATGTTTTACTATAATGAATCACACTAACCTAATCTAGGTAGGTACATCGAAAATAATTAATTAAAACGACATAGTTTATTGGTATATATTTATTCAAATGGAAGAACTTCGAAGGAAAAATCAAAAACCGTATCAGAAATATAGAAGGACAGAATGATATTTTATAATTTCAAATATACATAATAGATACACGTCGTAAAATACTGTTGACTCAGTTATTGGCGCCAAAATGTTCGACACAATAATTATTATGCATATTATTATTATTATTACTAGTATGTACTAAATATAATCATTATTCAACTTTAAATAATATAATATGTATAGCTGTATTTTGTTTTCACTTTTTCATGTAACTATAAATTAGTAACTACAATGGGTTACCACAATTTGTTCTGTTTTTTCTTTGCTATTTCAATAAATACGTACAAAAAATCCGAATAAAATGATCAAAACTAAAAACCACCAATTTTGAAGTTTATTTTTATGATAATGATATACTGTAAGTAGTTACAACTAACGAATTAGGTGCGATAAATATTTTCATAGCGTTATATAAATATTTAATATAATTCGTGTTTGTATTGTACCTATATGTTTTTATTTTTATTACAACGCTTATTTAGTTTAATATACTAAATAAACTTAACGTTTATTTAGTTGAATAAACGCATATACCTAAGTGCACTTATGTTTATTAGACTATATAATAGATAGTTTTGCACAATTATTTTAATCGAAAAGTAATGCGTAAATTAAGTAATACCTTTTGAAGTCTTTCGTTACCATACAATAATAAGCGATTGTATGCGAGCGATATTTTTTCTTATAAATTTCTTAAGAAATCTTATATTGTACAGATTCTGTTTTTTTTTTTTTTTTTTACTATTAGCATTGCTAAACATTAAAAATAGTCGCGGATCACTTAACATTCGAAGACCATATTATTTTATCATTAAATCAGCCAAATGTCAAATAATATTATGGACAAAAACACAGAATATTGTTTGATATTAAAAGTAACATTTATTAGTAGCTTTTTATTTATTTTTTATTTTTAATATATCATACACCTTTAAAAAAAACCAAAAGTATGGTATTGAAACCATGCGATAAAAATACATTTTACAAGTGGAAAATACACACTCACGTTTGAAAATATAAAAAATTATAATTATTATGGTATCGATTTACTAAACGACATTCTAAATAATAATCGATTTTCAAAACCAGTAGTAAAAAATAATAACTACTAATTTTTCATCAACAGACGGTGGAAGAAAAATAATATTTAAAATATTTTGATACATATATAAACATATTTTTTTTTTTTTATGTAATCCATATTATCGTATCGAAAAAAACATGATTTTGTTTCAAGGTCTTTTGGTCGAATAACAGCTCGTCTTTAAAACATATGTTATTAAAATATGAACTCGCACTGATGTATAATAACATACGTCATGTTTGATTTTTTTTTTTTTTTTTATTATACCAAAACGACCTGTGCCTAATAGGATTTTCCGTGATTGCATCCTACTGCGGTCCAGGGCTATATTATTACAATCGTCGATCGACCGGGGTTTCCCGGCCGGTGTGCTCGCCGCATGCTGAGTAGGTCATCGACTCAATGTCACAACACATCGAGGACCGCGATTGTGTAACCGCGTTCCGTATAATATTATGTCTGTAACCATACGCCGAAATTAAATAATTTATACCGGGGAATATCTTGAGACCAGTGTGTATTATTATTATTATTATTATAACGCCGGTTAATGGTTTTATTTTTATATTTTTTATTATTTCGCTTTCAGACCGCCGCCACTCGATTGTCACTGCTAAAGATCATCAATTAATCACCATGATCATAATGATATTCAATACTTATACTCGCGTATTATCTAGTTAAAGTCGACCAGCTATGTATGGATTCTGTGAAATATACACGTTTTAATTTTTAAATTATCTAACATGACGCATATTATTTTTATCATCTATATAACATTCTTCTGTAATTTTTTAGTTGCATATAACTGAATTTAAAATAACCAAGTAAAACTCTAGTTTGTCTTTCTCTTATTATTATTAAAAACCATTTTCAATAGGTAATTAAATATTCATATGGTGTTTATCTATGTTTTTTGAGAATTTTACACGGTTATAGCTATAGAAGTCAAACTATTTTTTAAATAAAACATATATCTTTAAATCCATAATCTTTTAAGTTTATCTTATTTAAATTTATCAACCAATTGATAAAATTAACATTAAGTCTTAAATCTATAGTGTAGTCTATTTAAATAAACCTCAATCGTTTATGATTATATATTTGATACATATTATATTAATAAGTTAATATCAATTTATTATAAAATTTTTGCTCTTAAAACACATCTTATATTAACGATAAATATATCAAGTACTGAGACAACGACCTTATTATGATTTATGTACACAAATAACTTAATATAGTTTAGCTGATTTATAGTAAAATTTGTATGTTTTTTCGCTAAATTTGATGTGTAATAATTAAATTATATTAAAAAGAAAAAATTTAATTATAGGCTATAGCTATAGAATACACTTCAAGTAAAAAATATACAAACATTTTTTTCATTAAGTTTTTAAACATAACGCAATAGAACGAGAACATAAAAATTAATAATTTTAAAATATTTAGAATTTAAAAGTATTAAATGTGAAGGTCATCGTCGAAATTTATTGAACACAATAATCATGTTCTAAATACTGAAAAAAATGAAGCAAAATAAGTTATATAAACTTTAAAGAAAAATGTAATCAGAAACTACACTTTCAGTTTTTGGAATCACATCGATACAAGTAGTTAAATATTTAAATTATTCATAATATAATAATAAAAATTTTAAATATTAAAAATATTCTCCATGATATAGTATACATTTTTTAATTACAAATTTATTTTTATATTTTTGTACTTATCTAAATTTATTTTAAATTTCACATCAAATATTATTTTGTTTAATTTTATATTCCAACAAAAATGTATTTAATTTTTTTATTATGATAAATTTTAATTTTAATTATATATACAAAAAATATAAAAAAATAAATAGTACAAAGAATATTTATAATGTTTTGTACTGATGTAATATGCGATAGTGACTTTTTTACGATGAGCCATCTTTTGACCAACAATTGTGTGTTATGCGATAAATTATTTACGATAAGAAGACTCGATTATTAATATTGTACATTCAAGTATAATAATACGCGTAATACTTCAAAAAAGTTGTATTAAAATATATATTAATTTAATTTTTAATTAAGCTCTACGTAAATATAAATTAGAAACTAGTTACGTAAGTTTAACCAAAATGGTTTATACTTAAATCGTGTTTCCGTGAAAGATATTTTGACTTATGTTACGCGCATACTTTTGTATTGGTGAATAATTACTATGCAATAATTTTGTAGAATACTCATTAAGCACTATTTAGGTTACATAGGTACATAGAAATCTTATAATTTAACTCTAATTAGTTTTCAAATTATTTACTAAATGCATATTAAATGAATAAAATAGTGAACACAAAATTTAACTAAATAACTATAAATATAATTTTTTATGACTATTATTATTATTTTAATGTTTAATATGGCTTTTTAGTTTTAGTTTTTACTAAATCTATATAATTTGCTATAATTATTTCAGTAAAATGTTGTAAGTTAAATGTATAACTTTCAATAACTACTAATCTCAACACTAATAAATTATTTTTTAATTTCGATCATATCGATTTAGAACTTCACCGTTATGTGGTAAATTATACAGTATACACTACATAACCATGATAAAATGTTAAACTATTTAACTTGTATATTAATAGAATTTAAATAATACTTAAATAAGTTTATACAAATATAGATAAGTTAAGTTATAACTCAGCAGTATTATATTAATTTTGATTATGTTAACGTTAAGTATTAACTCAAAATTTCGAACAAATAAATGTATTGATATATTTAGTAATACGGTTGGAGTTTTCAATAATACAATATATAGCTTATAAGAACCTAATATAATTTTATAAACTTTAAGGTAAGTCTTTTGTATGCAGGTTCTATTTTTAAATATTTGTTTGTATTGAAAATAAAACTTTTTAATAATATATTTGCATTCTATTTTTGTTCGTAAGATGATAAGAATAAAACAATAGATATATAGAATTTGGTATAGGTGGTATTGGTATACCTACATATATGTTATAATACCCATGATTTTATCAAAATAATTCATTGATGTCATGTTACCTAATTTTGAACGCTACTTAAATTTAATAACAAAGCAATTATAAAGCATTGTATAACTTGATCGTGTTGTAAATAAAACATATTTTGATTATAATATATGATATGTATTGCATAAGCGTAAAAAAATTACGAATTTATTATCCCGTATTATATTATAACTATTGCGGTAAAATAACGATATAATTTCAATATTTTCTTATACATTATGTAAAATAATATACGAGTATTTATACCTATACATAATATATAATGAAGTCATTTAAAATCGATGTCAATATAATAATATAATGTGCCTAATTATTATTTATAAAATAGGAACTAACATAATAGTTTGTGTCATTGTTAGACTTATATTTCATTATTGCCTTTTAATCACTTTATATAACTGACTTATTACTTATAATACTTATTACGTATTATACACACAGTGAGGTGAATAAAAATAATATAAGAATAATAATGATTTAAAACTGATTTATTATGGATAATATTACAAAAGTAACATTTAAGCAATTGTACACGTCAAACTAAACAGCTGATATTAATTGTCGATATAACACGTACAGTTTTGGAAGTTAAAAAAATTTAAAATTAATATACTTCTATAGAATAGTTCATAATGATTTTTCAATGAAGTTAAATTGTACTATACGACTTGGCCATCATGTTAAATATTATATTGTTAATTTGAATTATAAGTATTTTAGTTTTTCTAGTAAACACACATTTATATTCCACATTTCCATAAAAATAATAATATTTTATTCTTTTTATTATAACATTAAGCATACATAATTTATATTAGATAATAATAAAAAAATTTTATTAATGTATATTATACCTAATGGGTACTTAGTATTGGTTATTTGTATTTAATTTAATTAACTTCGGATAATATCGCATATTGAATAATAATTAATATACCTAATCAAATTATAAAACACTTAGAGTATATGTAGCAGGTACATGGGCTTATGTTATAAAAATCGTATAATATAAATAATAATTTTAAATTAATTTAGTCCCCATTTGACTTTATGATATTTTATATAATTACTTTTAAATTTAAATTCAAAATGATTGAGTAAATACGATTGTTTTCTATTAATAATATTAATATTATAAATCTATATTAAAAAAGAGTAAAACTTATACTATGCTATAGAATATGTTAAGAATTTTATGTTTAACAGTTAATAACTTAATATATGTAATTACAAATTATAAAATTTATAAACTAATTATTTATAATTTAGTTTATTATAAACTAACTCAATGTTAAATAATTTTATATTTTTAATTTAAAGAAATGCATATTTTATAAACATATTATAAAGTTATATAAAATAACATATCTTACTGTTTTTTTGTATTAGGTGATAAATATTATTTTAATAAACAAATTGTATTTATATTATGGTATTAACCTGACCTAACCTAACTTATTTAATAAAATGTCTCATTATCTCTATAATCCGATATTTTTATTTTCATTTCTGTTTTTGAAATATAACTGCCTCATTTAGTGTTCGCTTAACATTTATGTAACTGTTATTGCCCACACAGTACGCCGTTATTTAAATTCGAGAAATCGAGAAATATAATGGTTTAACAAAAATGTTTTTTTATGTTTGAAAACATTTTTTCATAAAACTCTTTCATCCGACATTCTTTTTTCAATAAATACCTATTATTAATTATAAATTTGCGTGTACGTTATAGACGTACTCCAAAAATATAATCGGTATGCCATGACTAGTATAAAATAAAATATATAATTATAAATATAACATGTAATATATTATGTAATGAAAATACAATTGAAACAAATAAATATTTTGAACATTTACAGGTATAATTTTGAAAAAATGGTACAAAGGGTACAAATATTTAAGATTTAAGGCTTTTAGGTTTTTAACAAAAATAACTATTAAAAAAAAAAAAATGTGAAGGATTAAAAAAAAAAAACAAAGTAATTAATGTTGTTTTATGACATAACTGCGTAATAAAAGAGGAAAATAAATTAATTTTCAAGATTTAAAATACTATAAAATACAGATTACATAAATTATAAAAAAAACACAATTATTGTGTTGTCAATTATCAGCAAACGGGAAGTTGGTAAAATCACAACCACAAATATAATGTATAAGTAATTATTATAATATAATAATTTATAATAGGAAAAACATATTAAATTATTATCAGTTAATTGTATTTCAATTAAATTGGTGAGGAAGTTAATATAAATGTTTATGAAAATGAAATTTTAAAATGGTCATTAATAATAACTGACAATTGTATACAAAAATAAATTATTCAATAATAAAATAAATATAAATTAGAAACAAATTGTTAACACAGATAAATTAAGTGGATAATATAATATATGAATAATAAAAACATTGAAATATAGATTTGGACATAGAAAAAGGTTACAAATAAAGATGGATGATATTCTAGAAACATTTTGCAATAAACCATTGACGGTAATCGGGTTTTGTCCTACTAAAATGATATTTAAGTCAAACAAATCACCCAGTTAACAGTATTAAAACCAAATTAATAGAATAATAAGTCTCAATTAAATAATAAAACAAGGAGAAAATTATTAATTTAGACTAAACAATAAAGTGTTGGTAAGAAATGTTGGACATAAAGGATAAAAATGGTCACCGGAGTCTAGGACACATTTTAAAATTAGTAGGAAAGCGATATATGTATCTGGAGAATGAAGTGATGCTAACACATGTAAACAAATTTAAACCTAGTTATTGGAATGATCAGCTGCATCCACGGAAACTCGTATAGTTATTAGATAATAAAGTACCATGTATAAAGTATATCATATACACATACAATTTTTTTTAAAAATGTGTCTTAAGTGTTAATATATTATAGTTTTTATTAAACAATTTTGTATTTAATACTTATTTGGAATTTATAATGAAATGTATAATGAATAATTTTATTATGATGAGAAAAAAATTGTTATGAATTTGTATAAAATTTTGAAAACTGTTGAAAACGAAATATTTAAGATACAGTATAATAACTAATAACATCAATAAACCGGACGTAGTTCAACCACGATTTGTCTGCGTATAAAATAGTAGGAAACTTTATATACCTAATAACTTTTGCCTAAGTCACAATTGTAGTTTTAGGTGGTTGTGATTTCCCGTTGGTTAATTTAGTTCTCGTGAATGGATAGGCGTCGTCTTAATTTACAGTGTATTGAAATGATATGTAAAAAAAAAAAATAAGGAATTATGTATAGCAGGTTAGATTTCTATTTGAATAAGTTTTTGTCTTTACAATGATGTTTGTCTTATCTATTTGTAATGATCTACAAAATAATAAAATAAAACAATTAAAACAAGCGTAACAGAAAAGTTAATTAATAATGCAAGAGAACATCATATCAAAAAAAATATAACGAATGTCATAAAATGTATTTAAGATACTTAATTTTTCTATTATATGAAATTTAAAATATCATTAACTTTCCCAGAATTACATTCATAAGAAAGTTTATGAATTATAATGCTTACTTAGTGTTGTTGTAATATTCTAATAGCGAAATCCCAAATGATTTATGCCATATCCAATTAGAAGTTTAATCAGGTTTTCTGTAATTGAAATTTTATTTTAGTCACAAATTAAAATTATTTTATATATATTTAATATGTTAAGTATTCGATAATATACAATAATATATAATTTATAATATGACATTTAATTTCATATTTTATTTATAAAATCATAAACAATGAATGATACAATGGTTATGATTAAACAATGTCCATTACGAATATAATTATTATTATTTTTTTGTTGTTAATGTTCGATGATCCCCAGAATACAACTTAATTAATTAATTAACATAATATTTTAATTTGTACGAGGTACGACATTACGCTATAGCACAGTGGCAGATCTAGAATTTTGTTTTGATGTGAGCTCAAAATTTTTCAAAATAATATTAAATACATAATAATAATAAAAATCTATATTTTTCTAAAAATATAGTAGTTTATTAACTTAAGTATTAGATCAATGGGGGGACAAGTCCCTGTGGCCCCCCTTAAATCCGCAACTGCTATAGTATGGCTGTATATTAACGAGTTAGATTAATTATAGTTATATATAAGTTATAACAAGTTAAGTTTCTTAAGTATTAACTTTAATTAGTATTTTTTTTCTAAATTTCTAGTTATTTAGTTAGGTAATAATTTTTTGAAATTTTTTGAAGTTAGATAAGATACTTTCATAGAAAATAAAATGATTTAATAATTTGATTTGAATTATAATAGCAACAGTTGTTTCTAATTATTTAAACTAAATTAAGTAACATTTATTTTAATATTTAACTATTGTCTTTTTAAAATTTGATAAAATTAAGCTAACTAAATAACTAAGTAACTAATTAGTTTTAACTAATTTAATTTAAACATTAGAATAATTAAGTTTAACGGGTTAAAAATTAGGTAAAATAATATCCAGCGTTACACTATCCTTTTAGTAGCCCTTAAAATTGTAATAATAAATAGGTATAGGTACTAAAACTTATTATAATAAAATAATTTATAATTTATGCACCAGGATGCTCCATTTTTTCTTTAATATACATTTGATTTTCCGTAACTGTTCTCCACACATTCGCTTCAAATATTTTTATAGACGAATGATTTACAGTCCATTTAGTATGGAAAGATGGATCGTGGTTCACGTTTGTGGTTTGATTTTGCACAAACAATTCAGGATATGAATACATAATTGATAAAATCTGTATCAAGTAATGTTTCTTACGGAAAACTGGGAACCATCGTCTAAAATTAAACTTGATATAAAATCAAAACTTATATTATGTACCTATTAATTATAAATTACCTGATAAACTTTTGGACATCTTCGCTTGATACATATTCATTAGGGGAATTCTTCATTGCTAAATATATCATGTCTTGCCAATTAAAGATCGACATAATCTAAAATGATTATTTTATATGTAGGTAGGTTTTAACCTATGATATAAGTACTTATATCATAAATTGAAATATATCCTAAAATCTTAGCCACTACCTATACTGCCCTCAGTCTTAGTCGAAATAATATATATTTATATTCGCAACGGCGTTTAAAATAAGTACGATTATTCATAAAATATCAAATTTTTATAACATTAAAGTTGAAACTTATCGAATATATCTACTGGAAATAAAAATTATTTGACATCGATTTATTTTTTCAGTTCATAAAAACGTATTTTATTTAATAATTTTGCATAACTTAATTAACTAATTATTTTAAGATAATCGAGTTTTAAAATCAGCACGTATAAATTTTAAAAAATTGAACGTTATGTAATTGATATATGTTTCAAAGTATACTCGTTTATTGCTGGATACAATAAATACAATGAAATCCGTCTCGCTGCCTCAGCAGTCAAAAGTATACGCAAAATATGTTTACCTACGTATTGTGAATAATTATAAATACTTAATAATTATTAAGTACCCTGTGTATTATTGCTCTATCTGGATCTCGACAAGCCATGAAATCCTCTTTATCAATATCACTTTCATTGTTATTATTAGAATCATTACTATCATTATTATCATCATCGTCATCATTGTCGTCGTCATCATTGTCATCATCTTCATTATCATTGTTATTATCTTCTCCGTCATTATCATCGTTTCCACCTTCTCCGCTTCCATCATCGCTATCATTTCCGTCATAATCATTTTCATCTGAATATTCTGATGACGTGGTGTTATCGTCAGACGATTCTGGTTCGTCTTCTACTATGTAACGCTGGATTGGCAAACATTCCGAGTCATTGAATGAACTTAGTCCAATTTCACATTGGTCAAATTTAATTCGTTTCATGCAATGCCATTCTGGCAATGATGCCGATCGTTTCAATGCCATCATCGTAGTAGGTAGATGCAGATTACTGTAATTGAGCTTAATACTTTTAATGTTTCTGTAATGCAATTAATAGTTTAAGCGAATTGGTCAGAAATAATAGCATGTACGTGCTAGCCCTAAGATGTCTTAGGGCGTAGTGAGACAATCCGACGGAGAGTCTTGTTTGTTGACAAATTTTGTTTAAAAATTACGTTGCGAAGAGACCGTTGCCGACGTTGTGAGATATATGGTATTTTTCAGCCAACACATATTTTTATACATACACTTTTCAACGGTTTAAACAACAACGATATTTTTTGAGCCAGAACAATTTTAATAATTATTATTATTTTTAATGTCTGTTTATTTATCACCTCAGATTATAGTAAAGTAATATTAATATTGGCCGTCTACTTTTTCTCTTCTCCTTATATTTTTAGTTATATAAAATTTTTGATTTTTTTTAATTATTTACGAATACTTTTATAATAACTTTTATGTTCAACATAGATAGACACTTTTGTTTTTGTAAATACTATACGGTTCATATTTATATTCTAAACGCATATCTTTATTTAGATAAAAATTATATTTATATATCTATAATGTATACTTCAATTTGGTTACTACACGCACATATATATTACGTGCATTTATTAGCAAGTAAACTTGAAAAATATTTAGACATGTATTTCAATATCACTTGACATTTATCAGAATGCGATACCGTGCGAATCCTAAAAACCCGATAAAATCACTAGATCTAAATATCGGTTCATGCTTGGTTCCGGTTCCAAATAAAAATAATTTAACTAAACAGTTTTCATACGGCTTTGGTTCTACTGTTCCAGAACCGCTTTTTTAGGTACGTGCTAATTATGCTTAGTACTTTTAAAAGACAATATTTTCAAATATTATATACATTACGATACGACAATGGTATCAGTTAATTTGGCCGGACGACTGAAAATAATTTTTTGGGGCACCAACCTAACCTAACTGAATTATATTATTTGTGAAATTTTCAAATGTTTAACATTTTAAACAAATTTAATAAATTAATAAGAAAAAAAATTCTGTCTGTACCTACATTATACAGATGTCCCAGATCTATGTATTAATTGTAATATCTTCGTGAAAAATTAAAATTTTTGAATATGGATTTTTTCAAAACTATTATGCAATGTCATTTATATATATTAAACTATTATTCAAACTATTATAGGCAATGGGCTATAATATTACCTCTATTATTTTTAAGTTATATCAAATTTGTAAATAGCCAGTTTAAAGAGTAGGAACCTATATTTTTATAACAATTTTGATGTATCGATCTTCTAATTTAATCAAAATATCAATATTTAGGATTTTTTTTCATTTCGTAATCTCCATTACGCTCATTCTCTATTATATTTTTCTATTTATTGACCAACAGATATTATGATTTGTATTTTTAAAGACCTACAAATAGTTTTACATCATTTTTTTCCTTAACACAACAAATTATATAAAAAAAAATTTGCCACAAAATTAAAAATAGGAATTTCCTAATCTACTCTGACCTTGGGTTATGAAAAAGTAACAAAAAATGATACGAAATCGACAGAATTGCGGTTGCCGTGAATTTTATTTTAAATACTTCGGGATAACTAACGTTTTGAACGTATGGACTCATAAATATTATTGAGTATTACAATATGCATTTTACATATTAGAAATTTTTTAAAACATTGATTTTTTTTTTTTGAAGACACTTTGTTGGGTAGAAATTTTGAAAATTTTAATAATGAACTAAATAAAAAACTTCAAATAATATAGTTTTAATACGTGGCAAAATTTTAGAATGGATTATCATTATTAAACATATTATATTGTAACAGATTGAGTTTCGCTCAAAATCATATTTTCGAATGAAATAGGTTATATTATTGCATTCCATTCTTAATTATAATAAACCACTAATTTCTCCAAAAACCGAAGGCACGAAGGAAGAACATCCGAAATCGAGCTTCCTGTTTTTTTAAATATTAAACTACTACCTAATATGTAAATAATATATTTTTTACATTTTTCTTGACTAAAATAAATCAAAACAGTTTGAATTTTATTCTTCATATATTATTATACATATGATTTAAGTTTTTTAAATACATTTTATACTTTTGAATAATTTCTTAGTTAGTACATTGATTGTTAGTGTATTATATATTTTTATAAAATATGTTATTATTAATCGATATAAATATTACAATTTTTATTTTTATTTAATTTATTTATTTCCATCATTTACAAACATAGTTTATAAATAGTTAGTTACAATTTTTTGGAACGTATTTTCTCATAAAAAAAAACTTACATTAACATTAAATTATTAAATTCATGAGATTTATGTTAAATATGCACAATAAATATTTTATAATTTACATTTAATATTTTAATAAAAATTTGTTACTCTTATTACGAATAAAATATTTTTAAATTATAAATAAAATATATACTCCTTATAATTATAATAAGAAATAAATTGAAAAATAATATATAAATTATTTAAAGTATATTTTTTTTAATAGAAACCAAATATCATGTAATTAATTTAATTTAATTATTGGAATTTCAAATGTGTCGTGCAGTAACACAACATTAAAATTCATTATTTTTAATGATAATTGTTAAAATATTTTAATAATTGTTTCATACTACTTTTTGCGTAAAAAATTGTATCTCTGTTAAAATACAATACCTACTCTTAATATCCTAATTTTTATACTCGTAAGTGATTAAATTTAATATCAATTAATTAACTTAATATTACAACTACACAATTAGTAAATTTCATGTAAAATCTTAATACCTTTACATAATATATACAATAAAAATACGTTATTTTGACACATTATTATAGTTCATAATAGTTAAATACAATAATTGTTTTAAATTAAATTATTTTCAATTACATTAACTTATGTTCATAGCTTACATAATTTTTTACTTAACCTAATCTACACTAAAATAAAGGACATAAATATATATTTATAATAATAAGTAAAGCTTATAAATTATAATATTTACAAGACGTGCTTAACATAATAATTTGATCCAATTTTATCATTTTTTTTTTTTTATTTTGTTCTATAATATATAGTACTAAATCTATTTAACTAACAACATTAAAATATAAATGTTAAGATTATTCATGTGTTCAATTTATTATAATAATAATAATCAACTTAACTGTACGTAGCTTAAATTTTTTATTATTTTTAATATTGCCATCTTAATACGAATACTTATAACCATGCTTTTCAACGGGTTCATAAGTATGTAATATGTCGAAACCAGTTAAATATCGCGTAGCTGGTGGAATTACAATTTCTGGCGCTTTAAAATATTGATACGCATATGGATACGGTTTGTTCGGACTAAGTTGAACCTGTGATGGATTTATGTTATAGTATTGGCCAGAAACAACCAAAATCAATGTAGTCAACCATAAACACAACTGAAATAGAAATTAGTCATGTGTAATAATTATATAATATGCTCAATATATATTACTGAATTTCATACGCTAATAACAAATAAATAAATATTGTAGACGTTTTTTTTTTTCGAAATTCCTTAAACCCGTGTAAATGTGTTATTATAAAATAAAGATTTTGAAAATACATACTATATCATTTCAACACTTGCTATCAGTGGTTAATGAAAACATATATAATACCTATAATTAAACACTTAGATTGAAATTGTATTTCATACTATTAATTATTACGATCAAAGTGTGAATACGTAGTCATACAAATTTATGCAATAAGTAAAACCAATTAGAGATTTGATTTTAGATAAATAATGCAAAATAAACTACAAATAATAAGTTTCTATAACACATATTTTGTTTAAATGATGCATACTTCGTATTTAACTGTTAACTATTAACATAATATTCGCCATTATTTATCAACAGAAAAAAATCTGTATCAAATATTGAATTAATAAATTAAAAATATATTAACAATAATTAATAAATAATGTTTTGGTTAAAAAAAAATAATAATAATTATGAATTAAAAATATTTGTAATGTCTCCACTGCTTAGAATAATATGACCACATATAATAATGTTCATATTATACAAATAATATTTTATGCGCTATAAAGCACGTGATGAAGTAGCTCACGTTTATTTGATAAATGTGACTATAAAAACGTGAAATAATTATATAACGTAACGAATTTCTTAGAAAATAATATACATATCTTTCAATAAAAAAAAGATATATAACATTATAAATTGTGATTTTAAAATAGATAAATAAAAATGACGTTCAAAAAATGTTTAGGTAAAAAAAAATAACAAATTGCTTACAAATTAAATAAATATTAAATACAATATATTAAAAATATTATTATATTTTATTATTAAATTTGATACTATAATAGTATAATTGTATAATGTACTTTGTAAATAAGAAAGGCAAAGAGTTATTGGTATGGTTTAATGACTTAGGTACATACGTGATTTTTTTTTAAAATAATTATAATTTTTCTTCTTAAATAATGATAAAGTAATAAATTAAAAACTTTCAAGTCTCCATAATGGTATAATAATTTACAACAGACGTCGGACAATATTAGTACATTATAATATTAATTATTTACCTACTCGTTATGACAGATTAATGTATGTAAACAAAATTTAAATATTATAATTATGATATGAGATCCATGATTCTTACCGGTTGTAAACAAATCATTTTTTCAGTAATAATAATTTTCTCTTCTAGTGAATTTATATCAAATGCTCTCGACTTTTCGAACACGAATTTGAACTGAAGCTTTTCGACGAACAAAATTGTTAAAACTACGCGATGTCTTATTTATAATCACCCGAACGACACTCCCGCCTATATTTAACTGTAAACTCAATCTACATAACATAATATTATATTATGGTCATAATAGACTTGTGCACGCAATTTTATGATACAAAGCTGCGCATATTATTGTTTTTGTCTAAAGAACAAAACTCCCATCGGCGGTATATCGAATTGACGAGATGCACACCGAGTATATAATAATATAATACATAATAATATCATCATCATCATAGGGATTACGGACAACGTGTGTGTCGATAAAGAAAAAAAAGAAACAAATTAGTAAAAAAAAATCAATAGCTGACGTGGATAACAGTTTCAATACCGAGGTATTCGTATTATCTGTGTGTATAGGACCTGTTGCGCACGGAATAAAAATAATTTATTAGTGCCCAAGAGAGTTTATCAACAAACGAATATATAGCATGGTTTTGTAACACAAAGATGTTATTATTTAACACGCCCTTGAATATAATAATATAATATGTGAAATTTGTTTAAAAGAATCGCGTGATTTTTTTTTTCTTTTCTACATTACACGATTGGTATTCGATATTATATTCTCCAAAATAAAAGAAAGAAGTTATTGAACTATGTGTATAGTGGCGAGAAACACGACAGGTATTAAATTCACGTTGTAATGTATGCATACACGGTTTTTTATTTCATCGCGAATTTCATCGAATTTAAATATTATTTTCAATTTTAATACACACGTCATGCATCTTCCATATGAATGTATATAATTCACAATTTATTTTTTCTATTTAAAAATATTTTTTGTTTTTCAGCATTTGTATGCATTATGCCATCATATTAGATTTCATTATTATTTTTACACTTAAAACTAATAAAAAAAGAAAAGAAAAGAATCTTATAAAATTATTTAATTATTATATATTCATATTGAATGTATTTTATTTATAATATCTTAATAAATTAATAACTATTGATTATATTATAAAGTTTGTTACTTTGTTAATTTGACTAACGTTCAACACGTGAACCATTGTATTTGTAAATTAGTCTGCTTTTACCAATAAAATAAAAACTTTTATAATTTTCAACAACAAATACAGCTCTAGGGGTTTTCTTTGAAAAATTGAACTGTTACTGTTATAACATAACAGTAGAAGTATAATTTGAAAACGTGATTTTTTATTTTCCTTTTAAATTAAAAAAAGACATATGTGTTGATATTTCTTTAATTTTCAATTTAGCTGTAAAGGGTAGGTACTTTGATTACTGAGAAATGAAAATACAATACAATACTCAATTTCCAATTACTTCTTACATAATCTACACCAATATTATTATACTTTTCTATAGTCTCGTAATGATGTATTTAGTTTTAAAAGTACGCTCGATAAAAAATTCTAAAAAGTTCTAAGTCCTAACTAAATCCGAAAAAGTTCTTTATACACTTAATACTTAATATTGTTTCTATATATATTGTCTTACCAATTAAATACAAATACAAGAGTTATTTAAGTAACTGGGTAAACTAAAATATTAAGAATGCTCTCAAATTTATTTCAAACAAAATAAGTTTTTGTAAATTGTAGGTAATATTTGAAAATAAAATAATAGTGTCATCAAGAATATTATTATTATCTGAAAATTGGACATTGCGTCCTGCCTACTTTGGAATCAATATTATTTGTGTGATAGCAATATTATTTGTTTAATAAGACCTTTCACAGATATTCTAGGTTGCTTTTCATTTCTATCATCAGACACAATCTATGTAATTTTGCATATGTACTTCATGTTTATTATTTATATTTATTTGGTGATATCTTTCCGAACGTTAAAAATACTATTTTATACACGGTTTTAAACTACATCACCACTTTGTTACACTTAAAGCCAATTCACGTTTTAATTTTAAAAATTTGTAATTTTCCTAAATTATAACATGGTAATTTTGTCTTTGGATAAATACACTGCGTATGATGGTATTTGTGATGGTATTATACGAACAATTGATTCGTTACACCTAACATATAAATACTAGTACTTACCTACCTAATATTGATTCTAAACGATAAACGTTCGGTTTTTAGTTTTTTTTTACACCAATGTAATGTACAAAAATGTATAAAATCGACAATAATGAATTCAAGGTCACTTAGATACTATGGATGCAATTTACTATACTCAAAATAGAAATCAAAAAATACTGACCGCAAATTACTATACTTGTTTTACTACCTGTTTACACTGTGCGCGTAATTTACAATCACCCGAAAATATAATAAAAAAATCAAAATTTTCAGCTTATATTTGATGCATACATATAGAATATAGGTATATAAATTTGTAATATAGTACTAAAAGGCAATACTTTATATAGGACGTAATTTAAAAATATAGAAAATATCTTAAAAAATTATAGTAATATCCTCTTTTTTTATTCGAAATCCACACGTGTTCCCTATGTACATTTAATCTAAATACCATATATTGTCATATTGATCTAAATATTTTATACGTATCGATTCAATATATTTATTTTTATAATAAATGTGAATAAATAATTAATTACCTATTGAAGGTGTGATCTATAATAATAATAAAATATAGTATTATAGTATTATTATGTGAGTTATTCCCACTATGAGTGATCAAATCTGCATTTGTACATTTTATTTGTTTATAAATTAACAATATTGCAATATAAAGTCATAAAACGTTATAAAACGTGATATAAAATAATTATTATATAAGGTAAAACGCCATTTAAAAAAAATAAATTATGTTATAATGTTTTATTTTTTTTTTTATTTTTTTTTTTTAATAAAGAAAAAGTTTATAAAACTATGTACCTACTTACCCAAGTGTTCGATAATTTTATATTTTTTAAAAATAATTGTATTATTGTAAAAAAAAAAATACGTATTGTAATATCATTATATAAACTCAATCTTATACTAAAATATATACGATATACATTTCGCTTGTTGAATTCGTAGTTATTTTATTTTACTCACTGAAATCGTTATTATTTTTTGTTTATAGATAATATATTTTTATTTTTAATTAGGTATCTTTATTTTCCTTTATTTTTAATAGGTACATGTTTTATAATATATTAGTATAGTTATTTTTCAAAACGTATTCCGTATAAGCAATTCTCAATAAAAAATATAAGTTCAGATTATCTGTTATATAAAAGACTTATATCATAATTCTAGAAATCTGTATACTTTTTTCTTAGTATTAAGTTAAAAACTATTATATTCTAAAAATAAATTTATATTTACCAAGTACTATATAATATATTATACATTTAGATTTAAAGTTCGTTATTAAATATCAAACTAGACGAGTATCTATATATACGACCATTATAGACAACGTGTCTCGCCAATATTTTCTTGTCATAATAATCACCTACGTTTTATTATTATTTTTTATATAAAGAGAACTATAACGTATTTTTTTATCTTAACAGTTTTTTTTTTTTTTTAATTTCTAATTTACAGTTTTATTTTAATTATTGCACTATGTGGTCTATTTATTTGATTTGTATTTTGTTGGTGAATTTACATAAAATAGTTTAAAATATTTTCCTCATTAGAGTATTTTGAATTAATTATTAAGTATTGTTATTTTCACACATAACGTCATATAAATAATACATACACAATTATGAAACCCTACTACAATAGTGAATAATTATTTTTATACATAAAATGATTTTCATTTTTTTATTAACGTTAAATTTTATTAGCGATGAAACGACAAATCATTGGATGTTCCAGCTATACAAAGATGTTTTTCACCGCCCCACTCTTCAAAAATAATTCTACTATAAATTGGCTCTGTGAAAATCAATCGTGACACTGTACACGAAGGAGTTCTTTCGCGATTAACTGTAACATAATTTATACAAAAACTTCAATACAACTGAATGTAAGTTCAAAATAATATTTTAACATAATTACTTAATTAATTGTAATTTATAAATACAATATTATAATATAATACCACCGTACTTATTACTCAATTTAATTAATTAAATTTAAGTATATATATAAAATAATGAAAAAAATTTTAGTAGTGTATTATTATTTTATAATATATAAGATACATTATTATATTATTATTATCATTTTGGTAGATACATAATATTATATACGATTATAATATCTGTTTTAAAAATTTTATTTTTATTCAAAATTCAAAATTTTGATATTAAAAAATTAATAATTGTGAAATAGAACATAACCGATTTTTTCATTTTTTCATAACAGATATATTATTATTACAATATATTACACCTTCGTAAAACAACACCTACGACTACAGAGAAATCTATGTTTAAAAACATTTCACTTGTAATCACACTGATAAAATGTATAAATGATATAAGAGTAATTTTAAATAGAGAAACAACTACGTAACTCTATATCCATAACATAAAATTTATCAATAAAAAACCAGATTTATATTGAAACCAAAACTCGCAATCGATAAAAAAAAAATTGATAATTTAAACTATCCTACATACATTAAATAATTATTATTTAACTTAAAATTTGTAATCCTATACCTGTCACAATATATAATAATTATAATGTATTGAAAAACCTACATATTTTATATATAGATTAAATTTAATTTCATTAAAATTATTATTTATTTTCTAATATCTTGAACTCAAGACTTTTATAAAAAACTTTTATCTATTATAAATGAAAAAATATATTCGTTATTGATTATTGTTTAAGAATATTTAAATATGAGTTCAAATAAATTGTTTGTACTTTATTAGGAATAAATTATTATATAATTATACACTTTTATAGATTTATATTTAATTTAATTTTTTTAAGATATTAAATTAATTGTTTAACTTACAATATCTTCTAATATGTTGCTTATTTTACTATTGAAGACTTTAAACTAATAAAATAAATACTAAATTTGCATTTTTAATAGCTCGTTAAAATTTTATTTACTTATCAATTATTGATTTCATTACTATTTCACTACATACACATATAATATATTTTTTTATTATTATTATTTAAAAGCTTTTCATTCAAAATATAATTTAATAATTGCAATAATATACATATAATATAAATGTATTAATAACAATAAGTGAAGACTGAAAAGTGTTATTAATGAGTTAAAAATAGGTATTAATGCAATTGATGTATAACTATTATATTATGCCATTTATGTAATTTATAATAAATATAAAACATGAAATTATAATTATTCTAATTCCATAATATTTATTGAATAATATTAATTTAAATTTTATTTTTATTGCGTTCTCATTTTTTGTTTTTCTTTTAATGTTTAACAACAGCTATAATTTATGAAATGCGAAATCAAACATCGGTACCTAATATTGACAATGAAATATACAATTGATATAATAAATATTAAATTTCAGATGATGCGTCAACAGCAGTGGATAGTGACTATAGTTCTGGTCGTCCTTTGCAATGGAATGACGGACGCAGCACCGGCACCACAGATTCAACCGTTGTTGACCCAATTCGATCCGGAGGTCCGCGGTTACGCGGTTGGCTACGGTTACGGTGGCGTCCACCATGGGCCCGTCGCCGTTCAAGTGGGCACGGCCATCAGCAAAACCGTACACTACGCGGACTCGCCCACGGTGGTCGGTTACGCGCCGTCCGCCGTATACAAACCAGATCTGTCGGCGTACGCGGCCGCCTCGTTCCCACAAGTAGAACAGTTGCACAGGTTCAACCCAATCGTGCGACCGGTACACACAGTAGTACCCAAAGTGACGGCCGTCGAACCATCCGTCAGCGTGCAAAAGACGTACGTGGACGTGCCGGTCCTGCAAGAGTACCGATCGGCCGCACCATCTGCGGTGCAAGTGGTGCAAGACGCATCGCCCTACTACAACTATCAACTGATCGATCAAAAATAAATATATTAAAGCAGATGAAAAAGAAAAAAAAAGAGAGGGAGAGAGATAAAATATAAATCAATCTATTTATTTGTTTACTTGTTTTACATATTATAATGTATATTTATTGAAATAATAATAAAAAAAATTTAAAAAAAACATTAATTGTATATTACATTTTATTTATATTAATATTGTATACTCATTAAAGACAAAGCGTAATTTTTGTTCTCGTCCTGTATACAATATTATCACGTGGTTGATTATTATTGCCAAATCCTTTGCGACACTTACAGATAAGCGGGCAAAGCAGCTGCGGGGGCGGCGTAAGGATAATAACTGTATGGCGCAGCAGCATATGGTGCGGCCACGTATGGCGCAGCAGCATATGGTGCGGCCACGTATGGCGCAGCAGCATAAGGTGCGGCCACGTATGGTGCAGCAACGTACGGAGAAGCGGCCACGTATGGCGCAGGAGCGGGCACGACCGGAGTGGCCACGGAATGAGCTACGCTGTGTGACGTGAAAGAACTTGCGTAAGGTGCAGCCACGGCCACTGGAGCGACTGCGACTCCAGATGGTTTGGCAGATGTGGTCATGGCGAAAGCGAATACGGTGACGATTGCGACTAACATCTGTAAGACGGTTTAGGTTATAATAAAATAAATATATAGGTAAAATTCGTGATAACATGTAAATATTTAAATCTAATAAATAATATATAGTGTTTAAAAATATCATCGATTGACTACAAATTTCTTTAAAATTAAAATGTTTCTTTAATTAATAAAAAGAAAAAGTTAAAAGAAATTGTGTTTGTTAAGAAATATTTTAAGAATAATTATAACAATTTTTTGTATACAAATTAAAACAAAAAAACGTTTCCACTGAGTATAATTATATTAGTAAAGAATAATATGTATAAATAAATTTTGAAAATAATCGATAGGATAATCATCCTATAATGATGCATAAAATATCAATTATAATGTACGACAATTGTGGAAAACAAATTATGTTTAAAAAATCAATCACGAATGTTATGTTACATGTATACAATGAAATAATGTTTATGACACTTGGACAATTGGACCAAAGTAAACAGCAAACAGTTACAAATAAATTTCACTCTCGATAACTCGAAGACCACAAGAATGATGAAAAAAAAAATCGTTTTGGTTATATTAAATTCAAGTTATCAAATTTCAAAGTAACTAAATAGAATTTAAAATTTTTTTCCCTGCGAGGGACACGTATGAATAATATTGAGGTTTAAGATTTCATGATGTCGAAAATTAAATGAAATAATTTGTATTTTTAACTTGTTTCAACATAATAATAATAATATATTCGTAGAATAGAATAATTTAAAATTTAAAACAAGTTAGGTACAAGTTTAATAATGACTAATTTAATAGTAAATGTTAGTCACATTGTACTTACGAATTTCGTGATGGCGTTCATTGTTGGATTTTTGGTTTGTGTGTTGACGATTGATGGGTAAGAATTATTTGTTGGTGCTTGAAGAGCTGTTGTAGTGCGAATGATTTTTGAATTAAGTCGGACTATATTTATATGCGAAGCGATCGATATATTATTTGCGGTCATCCCACTTATGACATTTTTGGGTAACAATGTTTCAGTCATATTGAATTATAAAATTAAGTTACTTTGGCATTGACGCAAAACCTAGTTACAAATAGTATTATTATATAATTTTCACTATTTGCCATATTGAATATTAATTCGAAATTATGTTACTAATATTATATTCTAAAAACGCACTTTTATATTGTATTATTATAAGGTCGTTCAATGACCATTGATCATTTTTAGAGCGATACGTTCGCTAAAAGAAATAATTATTTTACTACAAAAACTTATATTACTTGAAATTGAAATTTTAAATAAAAGTTTTATTAACAATATTGATAATATTGGATAGCCATTAAGCTTCTTTTTTACAATAAATAATAAATTAATAACATTTCTTCTAAGATTTTATTTGTGAAAATGTTTGTATAATACAAATATGTTTATACCCATAAATAAAACTTAAACAATTAATAGTCGAGTTATCAACATACTCGTATTACACAACTACCTGAAAAGTTTGAGTTCCTAATTTATACTTGAATATTTCTGACAACTGGTAGACTAGTTTAGTATGCACACAGTCTATATCTATAGAAATTTAGAAATAGTATAATGTATTATATTTGATATTAATAATAGGAATATATTTACCGAACAAATAAATTACACAATAATTGTTTCTTAAATTTTAAACTTTAATTGTAAATCATATTTACTTATTATATCTTTATACCTATTAATTATACTGAACTAATATTAATATTACTAATTATGTAACTATTTCACAAAAGTACTTTTATTGATACCTAAGCAATTGTATGCACAAAACAATATATTATATTCAAAAGAAGAGAAGAATAAATAAAAAATTTATTTTACCGTAGTTTCTTTATCTTTTAATCTTGGTTTTTTTCAGTTTATAAAATTAATACATATTAGGTACTGTGTAATTTTACTATGAGGTAGGTACTGATTTTCGTATAATCTACCTACCTATTATTTGTAACATTAATATTTCACAAAAATACAAGATTTTGACTAAACAATTTTATTAAATAAATAGTAGTGTCACAAAATGAATTATATATCTATTTTAATTGTTTAGAAATATGAACATCGACATAATATTTTAAATTTTTAATCTAAAATTAAAATATAATATTTATGCTATCATTTTACTATTTTAGAAACATTGATTTTTTAGTTTTTGCTGTATTAAATCTGTTAGTCGTCCTAAATGTACATATTCTATAAGTGTAATGCGTATAATTTCACAACTCAAAATATTCCAAGCCAAATTCGATAGTAATTTTTAATCAAATAAAATATATTTATATTTAAACAACCAAATCTGAATACTATATCATTCATGATTATCGCTAAATATAACTTTTAAACTGTGACTAATGGATAACTTAATAAGTTTGTCATATAACTTTGAATTTGTCTTTTACGGAAAACTGAAATTGTAAAATACTTTATATTGTAGTTCTTAATGAAAATATAACGATTTATGAATGAATACGGACGTAGGTATGACGTAGGTACCTACGTTTTATGAATGGATCTTGTGCTATAAATTGTTTTCAGTTTTTCTTTTTAAATATTTTTTTATATTCGGATATTAATAAAGTTATGTAGTTACAGAAAATAAAAAAAAAATCAATCTTATAGTAGGTAATTTGTATTGACACATAACATTTGTTGACATTTTATAATAATTAAATAAGAAACCTGCCGTCTTCTCCAGGAAAATCAGATAAAAATTAAAATTATCTTAGATTATGAGTATAAAAATAGAAATTGCAAATTCGTTTAATCTATTTCTTATGTGTGTTTCAATAAAATAATTTCCTACCGATTTCTCGCTAATCGAATTGGCAATCCTTCAAACTTATTTTAAATTGCGTCATTCAACATGACTTAAAATCAAATGTTTACGGGATTAAATGACATAACATCAAATATCGTTCATAATAATTTTATGGGAATGGCTGTATGAGCAATGTTAATCTGAATCTGAATATATTGGTTGGACGCCAAAACAATTCGACACTGGGCCACTGTACTCATAACGTGGCTTACTTACCAATGGCTATTTATTTGATTTATAATTTTAACATAATAATAACGATATTTATGTTTTATTATTATTACTATTGTGATAATATCGTAATAACATTGAGAAATTAATTTACATGCAGACAATCATCGTGCATTGTTCTCATGGAACATTCGAAACGATTGACGAGAAAATCTTGCGGTTCTTATAAATAGCCGGGTCCCAACACATAGGGTATTCAGTCATCATTCGTCCATCGTACTCTCAAAAACAAACAGTAACACGTTGTGTCATAAACAACATCATATTATCAAAATGAGCATCAAAATGGTAATTATTATTTCAACGAACTAAACGTAATAGTATCATATTACAATAGACAAAATAGTAATTTTTGCTATAAACCCTAAATAAATACTTTGTTATAAAATTATTTTTTAAATTTTCGATTTTCCTAGAAAACAAGACAATATAAATATAATAAAATCATAATATGTTATTATTGTTATTATTTAAATTAACAAACAATTTCGTAATTTTGATAATTCTATTTACAATATATTACGATAATATAATGACGATATATTTTGCAAATTTATTTCATTTATAGTCATTGTTCGCACTCATCGTTTGCGGTCTCGCCGTCATGTCCGCCGCTGCACCGTCCGGTCTAGCTGTGCCCCTGGCCGCGCCGGCCGTAGCACCCGCAGCAGTCATCGCTCCTGTCCCTGCACCAGTGGTCACATCGTACAGTTCACAATACGTGGCCAGAAACTACAATGGAATCGCCGTCGCACCGGCCGTCGTCCCTTCTGCAGCTTTTGTTCAATATCCACAAGTGTACGCACCGGCCCCATCCTACGCAAGCCCACTGATCGAAGAATATTTGTTTTAAGTCTGTTCGTAACACACATTTAATTATATTATTGTTGTTCCGGCTATTATTTTTTGCCATGTTCTTCTCAGAGGATTTTTTTTTTTAATATTCAAACTCTTTGTAAAACTATTTGTAAAATATTAAAACGACAAAATAAATCAAAAACTGTTTAAATTACGAATAATAATTTGACTTTTTTCTATAAGTACGTTCTATTTAAGCTCATTCAATAAATACCTATCAAAAACAATTTCACCATAAAGTACCTACCCTTATTTTCCTGTCTTTTGTATATTATAATATTATAGTTATATTGGAATTCTTTTAATAGTATTATATTATTGTACTGTTACTTTGTTGATAAATCTTAAAAGTTCTATTCATTCAATTAATAATACTATTTTAAAAAGAATATTTTCATATTATGTATATAAATTATATACAATATAACATTATACTTGTAAAATGTGAAATAAGTAAATAATTTCATAGACAAATTATACAAAAATGTTTCTCTGATATTACGAAATTATTAATTAAATGTATGCGTATTTATCATATTATATATTATATTTATTATGCTGTATAAATATCACATTACGCAAAAAAACATAAAATACATAGGTATTTAAAAATAAACCAGCGATATACGGAAGTACCCATATGAATTTAAAAACTTCACGTCTGACAATAAAAGTCTAGACGATATGTATACAGACATCAGACTACAATATACACAAAGAGGTAGAGAGACGAGAGAAATTATCATAAAATCTGAGCTACAGTTGTAAAATGTTGTAAACGTTAATTTTCTACAGGTTTATAGAAATAAGACTACATATATAATATAATAAAATGAAGAAACGAACATCATCGATTTGAATAAAAATTTAATTTTTTTTTTAATCTACAAATGTTATAAGCGTAGACTATTACAAATGGTACGAATTGGACAATTGCATCTATCCAATAATGAAATAAAATTAAAAATAAGTGGAAAACTTTTATGATTATTGAATAAAAATATTTTATTTTACTTAAAGATAAACTATAGTATTTACACAAAAAATTTCGTATATTATTTCGAATTAAATAGACTAATGAAATCCATTTAGTCCCAGGTTACATATTCATGAAATATGTTATGTAAGGCAGAGAACAATACGGAAATTTAAACTATCCTCTCCTTTAAAAACCTTATAATGTTGTACTTTAGTAAGACCCATTCTCGAGTATGGATCCATTTTATAGGATTTATCAGCCAAATGATCGAAAATGTTCAAAATAATTCCTTACATTTCGCCACTTTTCTTCTTAATATCAATTGCTCTCGTGTCTACGCACCTGTTAGCCATTATTACCTTGCGTATAGTTTGTCTGATTGCCGTCAATCAGCTATTAATATTACATTTCTAAGTAAATTTATTTCTAGGTTTATTGACTCGCTAGCGGGTATCAACTTTATGGTGTCTATAACCGTCACTAGAGAAACTCCACTTCCTTTTCAATTCCATTATTAGTCGCTAACTATCTCCCAAATTATTTTGCTATACATATGATGCATCACGTAAATGAAGATGCCGGTTTTAACATCTGATCTACTTGAAAACTTATTTACTGTATATATAATATTTGTTATGTTACACGGTTGTACCTATTATTCTATTTATCTCTAAGTTATTATTTATATTTCGTCATTGTTATTGAGTTAACAGCCTATTTTTATAAAATATTTTTTTTAATTTTATAAGTTTTAAAAAATATAAGTGTTTTTTATGTTTTCTACTATTACTATATATAACATACTCGTTTATAAAATGCATTCTTAAAAAACGTTTTGACAATCATTAATATTAAATAAAATTTATGAATAAATAATTTTATTTATTTATTTTAAATATAAACATATTTTTACAGAACAAGATTTAAAATAGTATTTCACACAAAAATGAGATGCGGGCATCATATAAAACGTTAATTTATTTTAAACTTAATTATAGATTGGCTCATTTCGAAATCAACTGGTTTAAATCGTATGGTTAAACTTAAATTTTCCAATTAGTTTTTATAAACGTCCATTTAAATTTCGCATAATAATAATTATCTTATGTATGCGTCATTATTTATACACATCAGTAACGATTGCTTTGAAAAAAAAAATTATTTTTTCAACAATATTAATAATTTTTAAATAACTATAATTTTAACACGTTAATTTCTATTCAATTGTATTATTATAACTACTTATTAATGTATAACTCTACAATTTAATTATATAGATTCAACTAAAAAAAAACGTATGAATAGTATACTGCTTAGGTATTTTCATCAGTTAGTTGTACGATTGAATGGTTTACAACAACGATGATATATGATCGCTTGTTCGTTTAGCAAAGGAGGTGAAATTAAATCTATATAATTAATTTTACAACATTAAAAATAACATTTATAGAGACGTACCTATTACACACTTTATACACATTGACAGACTTAATTGTATTATACGATCTAATAGTACGTGCTTAATTTATAGATTCATTTGCAACCGTCATTGAAGTAGCTCTGAATAAATACGCAATATAATTTTCAATAAATCACCATGCTTTCTTAACGTCAACAAGTTGCAACTATAAAAGCGATTCTTAAGTAGGATATTTTCTAATTTCTAGGTGAATGCCAGACCTTTTGTAAATACACAAAAAGTCGACAAATTTTACCAATAACATATCATAATATACAATGATATACCTTATATACAATATACATAATACACGTGATCTTATGAAGTAACATTTAATATCTCAGAATTATACCCCCGGATACCGAATTCAACCAATTTAACCTTTAAAAGTTTAAACTGTATTAAGTACTACGTTCAATATTAAAGATTATGCTAGGTATGCATTTTAAATTATTTAAAATCAATATGTATATTAAAATTTGATTAAAATTTACGTGTAATGTAGGTCACTTTTTGAATAAAACTTGAACTTAAAAATTTAAATTTAAACTCATAACTGATTAGTAAAAGTTATACTAAAAAAAAATTAAATTTTTCCATATTCAGTGTTAAAAATACGATTTATAGTTAAAAATTTAAACCAATAGGCGCATGCCAATATTATTAAATATTTGAAACTTATCTTAAACATAAAATAAAACATATAAAACATATAATAAGTATATAATAATGTATATAACAATATAGGTACCTCAAATCCTAGTTAGCAAATCGCAATTAAATCGGAGGTCATCTACGGCTAAAATATTTATATACATGTAGTATACCTATACGTGAACATACTATATTATAATAATACATTAATAATTTCGCTTTAGCATATATAGGTACTCGCATTCTCATTGTGTTACATGCTTATTGATATAGGTAACATTATTATGTTATAATAAATAATTAATTGATATCAAGAAACTAATTATTATTATTATTATTATGATTAGGAAACATTTAATATATGAAATCTATAAACAATTCGATCACGTATGATCCAATGGCATGTACAATGACATCGTTTATTGTATAAATATTGTTGTCGGTAACGTCACACACACCAGTTACCAATTGTCTAGCCTGGACTTCACACACCACACACGTCGTCAATCATCACTACAAAATCAAAATGAACTCCAATATTATGGTATGTACTTATATTTACGAAATTTCTATAGGTATTCAATATAATAATTATTATTGTTTCGTTAACAGTAATACAAACATCAAATCATAATTATAATACAGGTACAGGGGTATAAACTGCAAGGGGTCGCAGAGGGTATATTTTCTGACGCCAGAAATGTGTAAAATATAGTTTCTCGTATTCTCGAAGAAAATAATACTTGCTTGAACCAGATAATGACTAACAAATAAAAAATTACATACGAATATCACAAAAACATGTTATAAGTCTACTCTAATTTTTATCTTTAATTATAATAAAATAGTTTAAATCAATTACGTCTAATGGGTTAACATTTTTTCGTGTCTTTTGATAGTTTATTCTTACACTTTAGAAATTTTAAAATTATTCGGGAATCTATACCTATTTCTATGCCTAAAAATCTCATATTGGACCACTATTTCTATTTCAAAAAAATGTGTACATACTACATATTATACATAACTAGAAATATAAATTAAACACACATCATTGTAAAATCATTTGTCGTTTCGCTCAGAATCTATTACTAATAATATGTTTAAATATTTAAAAAATATTTGAATTTCTAAACCATTATTTTTTATAGTCAATGTTCGTTGCCTTGTGCTGTCTCGCCGTCATGTCTGCCGCCGCACCGTCCGGTCTAGCTGTGCCTCTAGCCGCGCCGGTTGTAGCGCCTGCAGCAGTCATCGCTCCTGTCCCTGCACCGGTGGTCACAGCTTACAGTTCACAATACGTGGCCAGGAACTACAACGGCATCGCTGTCGCACCAGCTGTTGTCCCTTCTGCAGCTTTTGTTCAATACCCACAAGTTTACGCACCGGCCGCATCCTACGCAAGCCCACTGATCGAAGAATATTTGTTTTAAGTCACACATTTAATTGTTGTTCGGGCTATTGTTCTCCGTCATAATCTTTTCAACTGATCATCACAACCCAGCGGTTTTAAACTTGTATTTTTGTTATTAAATCTCATTCAAAAATATCATAAAATATACGAAAGACTCGACCAAAAATAGTTTATATTTTAAATCCTAATCGTCATACCTAATAAATTTTTACTACGAAACTATCATTATTAAAAAATAACTATTTAATTCGCATGGTGTTTCATTTATAAATTTTTAACAAATTGAGGCTTTTGCCTAATAAATTATAATCCTACCAGACATCCTATGCAATTATTACATTCGTTCGTTTATTCTATAAGCCACTGCTATTTTTTACTACTGCTCAGAACTCTGCTAGCGCACTCATAGAGCACGATAACGATAAGATAATATAATTGAGACAATCCATTGGTAAAAAATAATAACCGTGGTTATGGTTACGCGTCATCCACCAAGTCCACGTGATAAACCACAGACACGTGATATCCGCTGCTTGTGCTTGCGGAATTTTCCGCTATGCCGATGGCAGCGTTTATGACGCCGTCGAAAGTCTGCCCACACATCTTCGGTGAGCGTGTAAACGTTACGTATACAAAGCATTGGCATACAAAGCAATCACATGCCAATTTAGTTTTACATCTCATTTCGTATAAATTTATATGTAAACGTGCATAATACAAACACCAAATGTATCTAACCTTACCTATTACACTGCACGTGCACAATAAAAACTTAGGAATTTCATTTATACAATAATATTTTATTTTGAACATATACGACTTTCACTCTTTTCGCTGCCTCATAGGACCATAATGTTCAGATTAAACATTTGAAACATTTACATCGTAATATTATATATATATATATATATACAGTGGCGACTCGCAAGTAAATTCATTGAAGAAACTGAAAATTTAATAAAAAATGACAAAAAAAAACATTTTTTTTTTTTCTTATTATAATTGTTATAGCTTTTTAGTTATAAGAATAGATAATTTATATTACTTTACATTCTAATTCAATTCTTCTTTCTTTTTTCTTCGGACACACGACACGCTGCAGGTTTTCGTGTCTACATAAAAATACGCCTGGACCGCGATGCGAACGGCATAAACTTTGAATGTGCCTAGTCTAAATGTACTGAATAACGTCTATACAATCTACTCCCGTCCACCACCTTGTCATGCATATGAAATTTGTATACACAATTGAGTCTATCGTAAGGCAGACTCACGAACTAGCGACCGTCATCGTCATCGATATTTTTCGCCCGTATTATTGTTGACCATTATATTAATGTAAAAATAGAATACAAAATATTACATTATCAATATTGATATCGAAAACGAAAACGAAAAAACCTTAATAATTATTTTCAAAATGGATAACAATGTTAAATTATAATACAATTTTCAAATTTCTTCAAACTTTTTGATTACGTTACTACTTTTTTTTATGGGAAGTAGCCGTCTCAAAGACTCCCCTGACGAGCCGCCATTGTTATATATTATTACCATTTATCAATTTTATTGATCGTGATTAAGAAATAGATATTAATTACATATTACAATAACAATAATTATGATGACATTAATGTTATATATGCTTATAATAACATGATGTTTTAATATGGCTACACTTAGAGATTGAAAGTTATAAAAACATGTAAAATTATAACAATTGGAGGTTTGGATTAGGTTAGCCAAACCCAAATATTGGTCTTAGAATTATTTGAATATAAAGTGTTTAGAAAATTAAGACACGATTTTAAATCTATATATTAAACATAGTTAGTGTCATTTTAAGACATGGGCCGGGGCCCCGAAATTTTAAGCACCCCAAATTCACATAAATTACATTATTTACTAAATATCATAATTTTATATCAAATTTTTATCAATACTATTTTTTATGACAATTATTTTAGTTTTTGTTTTTATAATTACTTACATTTATTTTTTAACTCTAAAACATATTAATTTGTGTATTTTTAACCGTATTTGTTGAAGTTATAATAAACAATAACAAGTAATAGAAATTCAAACAATAATTCACTTTTTACTGAAAACCATAATATTTAATAAATAGATAATAATAATACATTATGTGTTAAAAAAATGCATAAATCATAATTAATTATTTTAAGGCCCCCGAAATATGTTGAGCCCAAGGACTTATCAAACATTAAGACGACTCTGTATATAGTCAAATAGGGATAAGATGACTTTTACAACTGATAACACAAAAAAAAATTGTACATAATTAAATGAATGTTTCAAAATTAAATTATATTTGATACAATATAAAATATACTCGTAAGTGAATGTTATATAATATATTTTTATATAATTCAAAGTACGTGTAGAAAAAAATATTTATCTTTGCCCTCTCATATGGGATACAATTAATTATAAAAATATTATAAATATTAATATATTTATATTTTATTATTATTCACAGAACAGTTTTAGAGAGGATGTTGCAAGCGTTATCCAAAATAAATATTTACGTAAATTAGAAAATAGAAATATTAATTTTTATGCATATTAATTATTATTATGATTTAAAAGTATTAAGTAGATATTAATATAATCAACTAATTGTAAGTGATATTAAACAATTATATTTTTCTATTTTTTCTTGGTTCTGATACGCGAAATCCCTTTAAATACTCACTTAAATATTAAATCAGTGTTTTAAGATTAAGATCTGTTCCTCAATACACATATTGAAAATATATTTTGAAAATTCAAAATTCAAATATAGTAATATTATAGTCTTAAGCAACAAATTTAAAACCGTAGACATCGTTTGAATTTAAATATTTGCAATTGTATTCCATTATTAACATACATATTTTATACACCTAAGTCAATATTAATCATATCTTTGTAGTAGGTAACTATATTTTATCAACGTTTTATATAAATTTTAGAAGTGAAATTTAATAATAATATACATTGATAGATTTATAAGGTAATTTTATTATATTTTTTTCGATTATTAGTTATTAAATTATTGTACTTACCTTGTATGAAATAATTATTTACATCAATGCATCATTTATTATATAATGACTAGATCTATTCAAATATTGCTGTTATTGGTATTAATATTTAATTTAAACTCGCTTATGTATATTCATATTCCAATATATTTAGTTTTGTTACGATTAATATTAAGTATAAGAAAAATAGCAATTGCAATAATTGAGGTAAATATTAATAAATTATTGTCTTAGCATAAAATAAATCAAAAAAAAAAAAAAATGATTTTTTTAAAGAGCCCCGATTGGCCGTTATAAAATTAATAATAAAAACACATTTAAATAAATTAACTGAAATATAGAAACGAAAAAAATTTTATCTAATAAAATATTTAAATGTATAATAATATTATTTATAAATATTTTTTTCTAAAAATATGTTTCAAATAATGAAATTTATAATACCTATATACTTTTTTTTTACAATTACCTAATAATATATATAGTATTAAAATAATCATAGCATCACGTGTCTAATGTAAAGATTTTTGATTATTATTTATAAGGAGTTTAAGAAAAATATTGTGTTAATTTTTATCTTGTCTTCGAAAATAATCAGAGATTATTTATAAAAATAAATATAAAATATATTTATCTTTTATAGTTTAAAACTAAAAAAAATGTAATTTTAATTTTTCATAGAAGTATTTTCTAAACGACCAAGTATATTACCTGTTGAATATCGACTGTTAAACAATTTCCAGTCAATCCATACATTTTTGTATTTGTTCCATTTTATAATTTGTAAGATTAAATATTTAAATTTACATCATATAATGATATAAAAGATAATATATAAAAATAGGTAAAGGCCGTACTATTTAGTCTGTAAAATGTTTACAAGTTTACCTATTTTTTTTTTTTTTTTTTGTAAGTATATTGTTTCACTACAATACCACTTAATATATTTATGAATAAATAATAAATAATAATATATAATAAAAATTAATAAATAAATAATTTAATTCCGTTCATTTCACATAATTATATTTATTTTTATTCGTTTGTAACACATTTGTCTACAACTAATTAATTTATACGAAACACATTAAAATCACACGCTAATTATTGAGAGGTACATGATTAGTATGTGGGAGCTATAGGGTATAGATTAATAATAATGTTTCATATTTCAGTATTATAAATCTCTCTTAATTCAAAATGTTTAATTTTTAAATAGTATTTACTACGTAAAATATAGCCATAATTAAAATGTATAAATACTATTTGCACAAAAAAGGATATTATCACTACATTTAAAACAGATAAAATTACTATATTGAAAGTCAAAGAATAATATAATATATATATATATAAGTATGTAAGTATATAGTATATAGATAAATTTGTATTATTTGTTTAAATATAATATTAGGTACGAGATATTGAAAATTAACAAGTAAAATATCATATTTTAGGAAAACCGATTTACGACAATACTGACAGGGTTTTTTTCATTACAATATTTTAAATGATAATACATCTCGTGGTCATTTTGAAGTATGGTCTAATTTAAGTTGCCTGTTAAAAATATACGTCGAAATGTCTAATCTAAATAATATATTTTAATAATAATGTTTTGATTTTAAAATGGAAAAGATGAATATAATATATATATATTATTAATTATGGTTAATAATAAATTGTATAAATATATATAATTATGTTTGTAATTATGATTGTAAAATGCGTGCATATTCTAGACGTGGTCGTGCCACTGCAAGCGAGATCGCAACGACACGCCGTAGCGTCACGAAATTTTCAAGTGATACCGATTTATCTGCACTTGCAGCGGCCGACCGTAAAGCAATGTTATTACCGGGAAGTGGGTATGGTCGTTACGATGGCACGACGTGACTGTTCTACGGGGACGCGGGATGATGATGATGATGATGATGAGGCGAAGCCGGTTACTGCTGTGGTGACGGTTTCCGACGGGGTTCCAAAGCTGCGACGATAGAACGACCGTTCGGTCAGTTCACATTCGTTTCGGATAGACGGCCACTTTGGACGGACAGCCGGACATGCCGATCACGTATTTGTACGTGATCGGCGGCCGCAAAATGGTCTTGACTCGCGGCTCGGGCGAACGTTGCTTGCGTGGGCCCTCGCGGTCGCCGTCCATCCGGTCGATGATCGTCCACAACGATTTCAGCCACTTGCCGCCGCCGGGCACTTGGATGGTCGTAGGATTTTGCTTTTTGCCCGCGGCGACCGTCCGACCGTCGTCGCCGTCGCCATCACCATCGCTGCTGTTGCTGCTGCCGCTGCTGCCGGACGATGACGAAGCGTCGCTGCTGCTGTTGGACGTGGTCGTGCCGCCGGCGTAGCTGACCGTGTCGTCGGACCAACTGTTTGAATCGTCGTCGAAAACCGAATCGTCCGCGGTACCGCCGCCGCCGCCGCCGTTTTGATACACGGAGTACATCGACGCGTACGAATAATCTCGCATGTTCATCACGGAAGTCGGTTCGGTCCCGTCGTCGCGGTACGGCATGTTTCGGCAAATCGTACGGATTTCCAACGAGATTTATAAGAAATCGAAATTAATGTTCGATCAAAGAATCGTAGATAGGAAAAAAAAAAAAAAAATTTAAAAAATGTACCGTTATTTTTATAGATTTTCGTCTCTTCGAATGTATATTATTCCCCGAATGATACACCGACACGCAAAATCGTAAAAACTTTTTCGAGTGTGAAATATTATTACGGACGTGGATAAGTCGCGATATACGACTGAACGCGGAAGCGGATAATCAGCTCTCTTTATAATAATAATAATAATGTTAAACGTCGTCTACCGCGCGGGCGGCGTCGATCGTTGTACTGCCCCGTGCCGCTGTTATCGTTTGTGCGGTACACGTGAACCACACAACACGTGACGCGCGGCGGCTTGCCATAGCTTTTCTACAGATGCCACTGTTACTGTTGACGTACCGATGCCGCCGCAACCGCCGCCTGTTTATCGTCGTTTGTTCACCGAATACGTATAAAACGTAGTATTATTGCATTATTATATTATGCCTATAAATATATATATATATATATATATAGGTAATATTCACAGTAAAATCCATTATTAAATGTCGAAAATCGCGTTGAAAATACACTATAGAAATATCATCTATTATTTACCCATCTGATGTATATAAAAAAAATATTAGCCGAAATAAAATTCAAAATAATAATTTCATAATATTAGGTATCTATATTATCGTAGAACAAATTCATCATTCGAACTTTGTACTAAAACCAAACCACTATGAAATCTATATTAATGACTTAATAAGGTTACAACGAGCAAAACAGAAATAATGTATATAAATTATTATTGTTATTGCATTATTTATGCATTGTTTGGCCTCACGTGGCTTCGTATGCACGAGGAGTGAATACTCAATAATGTTGTATTTATCGAGAAAATAACATGTCAAAATATTCATGAATACCGAGTGATCTTTTACGGACGCCCTAGTGGTTCATGGACCACTGATTTATTTGTTTTAGTGTTTAGTGAAAAAAATGGTGAACTATCATGTCAATGTGCGTCTTGATTTACAACAATTATTGACGCGTATTATAAATGCATAATAATATTGTAATAATGTAATAGTGTACGAAAATTCATACGCATCTTTCAACCTTTGGGCGGTTTTGACGGCAACACATACTATAAATTAAATAATAATTTACAGACAAAAGTTGTTAAGGGTCCTAACAGTCAAGTAATGCCCATTGATTTCGAACATCAATTTTAAATTTATCCAGTCAGATGTTCATATTAAAAAAGCGTGAAGCTCAATTCCGGACGTTCAACATTCGTCCCTTCGGTCCTCGGAGAAATTAGTGGTTTATTATAATTAAGATTTGTAATGATATTGCATTCAAAAATACGATTCTGAGCGAAACTCAGTCAGATATACTATAATATATCAACATATTATACTGATAATCTGTTCTAAAATTTTACAACATGTGTTAACTACTTATGCGAATACTTAAAAAAATTAGCTATGGCTATAACAATATGCATATATAACAATCATCACTGACATCTAGCGGTTTGATTATGTGTTATAATATTTGTACACAATGTGCAAACTGCAAAGTGTTAATGGCAAAAAAATATATATAAATAACTCATTTTACCGAAATTTGTCACTTTCGACATCAGTGCGCTATGCCATCGATATTTAGTCAAAAAATCAACTAATACGTACTAAATTATATCAGTGTTCGGCCCCGATGAATTTTGGGGTCCAGTGCATTATTTTACAGGACCCATATTATATAATATAACAAATTTTAGTAAATATATTTTTTACACAATAATCATATTTTAGTAGTCAGATCGTAAAAAAACGTCCACAATCAGAAATTTAAATTTTTCTTTTTTCAATTTACTATACATATACCTAACCTACATGATATTAATATTATACATTTTTATGACTTTTTAGATTAAATAGTAACATAGTAAAAATGTTTGAGAAAATCAACGTTCTCGACAAACAAAATCAGAAATTAAATGATTCCCTTCAGATTTCGGTCAATGAAGAAATCAAAAAGAAACACTATCAAAATTTATACAATGAAATATTATTAGAAGTCGACAAGTTCAATCTTTAATTTATATAATACCTATGCAACTATGATATAAATACTATGCATTTTATGAATTTATAAATTAAATAGTGACAATGTAAAAATGTTGGCGAAAATCAACGACCTCAAAGAATAAAATCAGAAATTAAATAATTCCCTTCAATATCATCAACCAGAAACAAATCAAGAATCGAATGGTTCTTAATTTAATTTATTTTGGAATACGTTGATTAATGATGCCAACATTCAGAAGATAGAAATCTCCAAAAATATCTAAGATGTTATCATTGTTTCAATTTTTAAGGTTTTTGTCATTTGACTGTCGGAGTCATTATTGAACGTATTATTACAAAATATCATATTTAAAAATATATATACGAATCTAAAACTTTATAGATGTGAAAGAAAAATTGTTAATGAACGTATTTATACAGTCTAAGAAAAGATGTTTAATCTATAAATATCGAATCGAAAATAAAGAAATAGAAATACAGAATAATAATAAAATTATCAATAAACACCTTAATGAAAACTATTCATTACGTCACCAAATGATAGAAGAAAAAAAAATATTCGATCAAAAACTAAGAATTATCATGTAAGTGTAGATTATTATTTCTTACAATTGAGTATATATAATAGTTAATAAGTGTTATTTTATATATATTTTCAGATTTCATTATGTCGATGTGTCTAGAGTTAGAAAAAAATTAAATATTAACAAAAACAATGAAATAAAAGTTGCCAATAAAATTAATTGTGACTTAAAATTAAAAAAGGCGGGTGCTGTAATGAAAAGATCGTTGAAAAAAAACTTTCCACGTTAAAATCATTACTTTTTAGTAATTTATAAAGTCCCGTGGTGAAGAAAAGTGCGACGCGCGAAAACTACCGCTTCAGTCCAGTAAAATCGTCCAAACTGTTTGTATCTGAGAAACACTTTTCAAAACAGTTTAAAAAGATAAACGAAAACCTCAATACCATCAGCTGTAAAGATGGTGATAATCGAAACAGTCAAGCCGAATACCACACATGTACCTATATGCCCACTAACACTGACTTAAATTCTAAGGAATCAATAGACGAATAATACAATAACACAATGATAAAAAAGATGGTAAACTTCGGAGTATTCTAAAGTACGAGGGTTGCTTCATAGTTGTTCAGTGGATTCCCACAAAAACCTTAATTTCCAATAAAAAAACTCATATAGTATTTATCCATTCGATACCACTAATTTTCTAGTTTTTCTGGATAATTTTAATATTACCTATTAGTACATAATACCCTTTAGTATAATATTAGGATATATTTGTATGTTCTGGACCAGCAATCCACAACCTTCAATAGCATTCTCAAATTATAACACAACCACCTTAACCTAGACGATATAGTTGTGGTATAATATGGTGATCCGTGTGAGTTATTGAACTAAAACATACTGATATATCATACTTATAAGTTACAATATATCAAATCTATTTACTAATATTGTAATATACTTATTTTTTTATTCTCGAGAAAACTTTGTGGTATAAACAGATACAAATTATAGTATTAAGAAAAATTTATTTTACTGTTTACTAGTACCTGTAAATTACTTTATTCTATATATGTTGTACCTAATACGTTAATAAATATTAATCATTTTAAGTAAAGTCATTAACTTTGTGAACATTTTAAATTATTTTAGTCAGATGTATATATTTCTATTAAGAGGATGCCACATCAGATTTTGTTGTTTCACCGTCACGTAGAACGAATATTAGAACGAATTGTGGCATTTGAGTTAAACTTACAGAATAAAAGATCATTACCAAATTTGATTATTGGAACATGTTCGAGGTTCTCTCATGGGCTTTTTTTTAAATTACATATAACAACGAAGTTATAAGATTTTAGATTTTAAATCTGTTTCATATTTCAAATAAATATAATTTGATTGTCATATGACATTTTACAGAAAGTCAACGAGAGAACCTCAAAAATGTTTAATTCTTTAAATTTGATAATGAATGTAAATAATGTGATAAACGATAATTGAATACACTTAATATCTTTGAGTAGAACATTAATAATTTGAATTTCGATTTTTTGGTTAGTTGTTATATTTAAAAATATACATCTAAAAGATCGCTTATTATTTTAAGGTTAATTAGTTACGCGTATGCGCAATACAACTTTATTTTTAAATGGTATCCCCAAATTTTGACTATAATATATATTTTTTATGAATTTTGGTAGTTAAATTAACTTTATAAATGCAAAATTAGCTGAGTTATAACAATTTAAATTTATTCATTTTTTGCTGAAAATGTATATTTTTGCTATTACATGGCTAATTTTGAATTTCAAAGGAGGTTTTAACAACTAAAACATTTATTTTGTGTTTTACTAGTTAATTATTTTTATTATTATACTTTTGTTTCAGAGGTTTAATTATTATTTACGTATTTAAATTAGTATAATATTTAAATTGCATTTAACTTATAAATTAATTTCATTTCATTCCAAATCCTGCTATTATCTAAGTAAAATTATAAAAAAAAAAAAATCGATATTTCAGAGTTGTATTATAATGCACATGTAGAAATACAATAGTAAATCATATTATAATTAATAATAATTTAATAATAATAAACTAGTAAAATACTAAATAAATGTTTTAGTTGTAAAACCCCCTACTGAAATTCAAAATTAGCCATGTAATAACAAAATTTTCATATATTTTTAGCAAAAAATAAATAAATTTAAATTGATATAACTCGACTAATTATGTACTTAGAAAGTTGATTTAACTACCGAAATTCATAAAAAAAAAAAAATATATAAAAAAAACTATTAATAGTCGAAATTTTGGGTTGCCATTTAAAAAAAAAAGTTGCATTACGCATGCGAGCAACTAATTACCGTTAAAATAATTAGAGACTATTTAAATATAACATCTAACCAAAAAAAACAAAATTCAATTATTATTTTTTTACTCAAAGTGTATTCAATTATCGTTTACATACACTATATATACATCCAAATAAATAAAGCTAAATTACTTTTAACACAACATAATATTCTTCAATTTCAATATAGACTTACTTGTTTTGTTTTCTATACATTAAACTCATTAATATAATATTAATATATATTCAATTTATATAGTTCAACGACTTTCATTTCTTGTATAATCCAATATATATTCGAAAAAAATTAATATATTAATATTTAATAATATTTTAGATATATATGCATATTTGTATACTTTGGCAAGTAATTGCAGAGTAAGTGGGTCATTTATTAAACGAGATAAATAATTTATATATAATTTTTTTAATATATTAACTTATATATATATATATATGTGTACCTATTGAGTCTCTTCTTTTATAGCTATTAATATTAATCCAACATAAATCGTACCAATAAATATGATGTTTTACTATTATACACTTGCAATTATTTTTGAATCATTGATCGTAATATTTTTTATGTAATTATTTACAAATTAAAACGTACCGTAAAAATAACTATGGTATGAACTATGAAATGTATTGAAAATTTTAAAACTAAAATAATAATTCTAAATAGTATAGTATAAAGATGCCTACTTAAAATTACTTGTCACGCAACTTAATACTACTATAATATTACAGTGTTGTTATTATTAGATTTAATAAATGGTACTTTGTGGTACGAAATATAAAAACCATTTTTCAATCAAATATATTTTATTTTTTATTTATATATTATTGAAGCATCATGAAGTAGAGCATTGTATTATCACACGCACCTACTGCATACTATTAAAATATTATTATATTTACATTGTGTATATAGCTATATATATAAAATAATATTATGATAAGTATAAACATGAATCATCCCTAAGTAATTACCATATTACTAGTAATATCACATTGGTATAATATAATTTAATCGTAAATTATATGATATATTATATAACATTATTAAGAAAGTTAATCCCTTATTATAATTTTTAACGTTATTTCCTGTTTCGGTTAACAAAGGCAAGGGATAATGTAGTATTGGTTAGAGCGATAACACTACAATAGCACCGTATCTAAATACTCTTCCATGTTGGAAATTATTGTCTTCAAAAAGATAATTTTGGAGATATTTTCATTTAGTATTTTATTGTCAACCGTAACGAACGGGGAACCTCTGCAAGTCGTCTGTTAGTCACGTTCATCCTTTAACTTTTTCGCCTTTTCAAGTCGACTTTTTTCCAAGTTTCGGAGAATATTCAGGGTAATTCATTTTTTATATAACATAAATATAGGTATGTGTGTGTCTGACACTATGATATTAGATTTAAATCTATTGTAGTTAGGTTAAACTAGCACATAAATATTAATTTATTAAGTACTTATAATATAATATATTATGTTTAACATTCTTAGTATTTGTAATTGTTGAACTATAATAATATTGTCAATTGATTAAACATATTGAGATACAGATTATTATAGTAATATTAATTTTTTATTTTATGTATTCGTTTAATAAATTTATATTATATTTTAAAATGGGTAATTTATTAATATCTTAAAATTATTTATTTAGCGTTTGTTTTTTTATCATGTTTTATATGATGTAATCGGAATAACCACAAAGTCAGTTCCAAAGTGTTCTTAATTCTTGTAGATGGTTCATTTTTATCGTATACGCTATTTTATTTTCTCCATATCGTAATGATGAGAATAAGATTGCTATTTTAAATTAAAAATAAACCTATAAATATGTAATTGGTGGTTTTATTACAAATAGGCCATGTCTGTATATACCATTATACCTTTTTTACAATAATTTTTATTGAATTATTTGTATGGTGCACTGATATTGATAAAGTCTATTAAAAACATTTAGAAAATATCAATAAAAATACGTTTTTAAAGACATTTTAATATAAAGCTAATCAGGGAAAATCAAAGTATAACGATTCCAATAATATAGTATCTATAAATTGTGGCACTTTGAATTTTTTGTTTTTATAAAACAATTTAAAAATATTAAATCTTAGGTATGTATACCAATTATTATAATATGTTTTATTACTCGTACGTTTAAAACATTTTATGATTTACAATATTATATACATTGGTGCTATTTTAAGTACCTTACCATAAATTATATATTCATACTCCTTTTTCCTGTATTCAAAACGGGTTTATGTCTATATATATAGTATTATAATATAGAAATCATACATATAGTTTGCTTATTTTATGCAAAATATTTAAAGCAATGTTGGGCCGTCTAGTGTCAACAAATAGTTACTATGACTACTGTTATAATGTGGTCAATAGGTATAAGATTATTGACCCTATATAATATGCAATATGCTTGCAGTCTTAAGGAGTAACGATATCGCATTTCATTTCGTTCCTTTCTTCTCTATACCCTGATAAAATAAACATTTTTATCATATGATTAACGATATAGTTTTTTTACGAATTTTATAATAATGGTAATAAAATCAGTATCTCTGGTGGAATTAAAAAAACAACAATGGGCACGAGAAAAAGGTAATATATATATTTTGTTGTTTATTTTGTTACATCGTCCCTACGTCTACACGGAAATATTTATGTTTTAAAAAAACTTGTTTTATTTAACAACGGCCGCGTTTAGAAGAAATTGTAAAACTTAACGGATACTGGAGAAATCAAAATACACCCGCAATTATTTTCAACGATCAAAGGTATTTTAATTTATTTACACGAAAATATAATATAATATTGTACCAAGTAAATATATCTAATAGGGACGTGGATCATAGTATTGTTAACACAGAAATACGTCAAAACAATATTGATCATTTTGATGGGAACAAAGATACTCAATTTCAAAAAAATAATTTAAGTTTTCCTCCCATTAGTCACGAAAATCAAAAACAAAATATATACAACGTGAGATAATACACTTTTTATTTTTACAAACTTAAAATATGTTAAATCGTTTTTATATTTATTTTATGATCAAACATTTATTTTTTAATGTTTTTTTTATGATTCTATATGTAGAGTATGTTTGTCAATAAAATGGATAAGGATTTAAACAATGGTAACTATAATGAAATAGCAAATGAATTTAAACCACATTGCACGCATACCATGTACGTTTTACATTTTTTTAAATACAAATATAATATATAAATATACATTAAACCTAGTATATTTAAATATTAATAAATTATTGGTATTAATTTAAAAGCTTAAATCGGACATATACAATATCAAAAGAAAATGAAGGTGGCACATTAGAAAGACAAAAATGGGATAAACAATATAATATTACAAATACTGGATTACATTCAAACGAAAGAAAATTTGAGATGAATGAAACGCCGGCTTGGGTAGATTGTGCATCAGAAAAACCGTAAGTCACTGATAGATAAAATAAAATAATGAATTGTATAAAATTAAACTACACATCAATTAATTAACGGGAAAAAAATTGTTTGGATCAAATTATAACTGATTTTTATTTTACATGATTCGTAAATAATTAAAAATATATATTCAAAAAACATATTTTATACTATCTCAAAAATTTTAAATATAAAGAAGTAAAAACTCATTTAAAATTAAATTTAAATTTTATATTTCAAACAGTCTCACCACAATCAATGATCTAGGAAAAATACAACTTGATGATATTCGCAAAGCTTCAGATTTTAGAGGCAGTTGTGACACATTAAGTTCATTAGACTCGAACAATGTTAATAATAGGTATGTTATCATTACCTTTAATATTATAAAAATATAACCTACAATTAAAACATGAAAAATTTTTTTTATAATTATTAAAATTGAATAGTTTATTATTCTATGTTTTATTTAGAACATACTTGTTAGGACAAAACATTCCATTAACTAATGAAGAATTAGCAGCTAGAGAAATAAAAAGACAAAAAGCAATGGAACTTCAAGAAGCAATAAAACAACAGGTATTACCTAAACTGTCATTTACTCATTTTGTTTATTTATTGAATATTTTATTAACAAAATATTTGTAAACATAATTAGTTGAAAGAAAGACAGTTAAAAAAAATAGATGAACTCGAAAAGAAAAAACAGGACGATTTGGCTGAAGAACGTCGAATACAAAAACAACAACAAATCGAAAGACAACGCCATGAGGATGAATTAAAACGACAACGAGAAAAAGAAGTAATTTATAGTAGGAAATGTCAACTTATATTTATTAGATTTTAACAACAATATGTCAATATAATAATATATAATTTTATAAATAATAATATTATTTAGTTTAAGGTATTTATAATTCTCTCTCTATATATATATATATATTAATGAGTTAGAATTAAATCAAAATGTTATATAATTTTGATCTTAAATATATTTGTTACCTACTTATTTATGTGGAAACATTTTTAAACTTATTTTTTTATTTGACATACTCCATTTAATTATTTTTACTTTAACTTAAATTAAAAGTTATTTAAATAACTTGACTTTACAAATTTAATTTTAAAAAAATAATTAATATTCCAAAATATACTAATTGAGTTAATTCAAAAATAATATATAAATAATATTTAAAAATATTATAAATAGTATAGATATCTCAGTAAGTAATCAGCAGAACAATACTGTTATTGTATGACGGCTGAGAGGGTATTATTATAACTTAATTAGGTTAAATATAATTAAATTAAATTATGAATATAAATTTAAAGAACCATTAGACACCTAGTTATCTTAAACCTAAAAAAATTAATTAATATTTTCTATAGATAATATTGTACAATATAATTTGTCATTACAATACCTATCTTGTATACCATTGTACATTGATCATTTGTGACAAAATCGTATTCCTATAATTATATCTAATGTATTTATATTTTAAAATAGTTGTGTGACGAACGTAAAGCCAAAGCAATGCAAGAAGTTTTGGAAAATGCTCAAAAACAAGCAAGAGAAGACAAATCTAAACATATGCAAAAAAAACGACATAATCAAGATGAAATCAAAGAACAAATTACGAAAACTGTAGAAGTTAATAGCTGTGAAAAAAAAACTTCTGCGACAGAACCCAAGCAACCACATGATCAACCATCGGAACCGGTAGAAACGGTAAAAGAGTCTTCTACGTTATCGGAAGTCGATGTAATGCTTCAAACTTCACCGTCTTCATTAAACCGTCAAAAATTAATAACACCTAGTAAATTTCGGAATCAGACCAGTAGTGTTGCAATTCAAACGGAATCATTAAAGTAAAAAAATAACAAAGAAACGCCACAATGATCACTTAGAAATTTTTCGTTTATTTTCTAGAAAACCTAAAACTGTTGGAAACGTTTACCAAAAATCTGTAGATTTGGATAAAAGACCCAAGTGGGGAGTAAATAGACCAGAAGTACAGTACGTCAAACAGAGTGCCAAAGATCCAAATTATCATTTAAAATTAAGACAAAAATCACCGTGGAACAGACGCACGAGTAATGTGAATTCGGGAAAAAGTCAATCTAACATAAACGGGCGTGATGGGTACGCAGTTCATAATTAAAAATTAACTATAGGTACTTACTATTTACCATAAAATTATTTTTGCGTTAATATATAGCTATGTCTTGCCGGGGAATTATTCAAAGAAAATGTCTGCATACAGTCGTCCAAATTTTGCAGGTGTGATTAATGGAAAATGGAATCCATGATTAGGTATTATATTATTACATTATATTATTGTGATGTTTTAGAAATGAATAACGATAAAAATGTCTCAAATAAATCCCCTTCGTCAGAAAGTATATCAGTTAATGATGTGCTATACCAATTATCTTCATTGCGAAAAGTAAGTACTTAGGTATATACTAATAAGGTACTTTATTATAATAACCAAACAATCATTATAAAGATACAAGTTTATAAATACGTCAAAATAACTTTCAAAAATGTTATTATATAAATCAGAGCTTACTACTATATTAATATATCTATTATATGTTATCATGTAATGAACACTAAAGTCATTAATTTATTTATTGTCAAATAGGTATTGGAAACTAAACGGAAACATTGGAAGAGAGTTATTGCTGATGAATCACCATCGTCAGATTCTTCATGATTTCTTATACCTATTAATACAAATCGCAAAGAAATAATTTTTATAATGTAGAAAGAAGATTAGGTATTTTTAAAAATTTGTTTTATCTAATTTCTAAATTACTAACAGAATATTGATTTTATAAAAGATAAATACAGGTAGGTATATAAGCTATTTTCTTTTAGAGTTCTACAATTTTCAAATCCTTTTTATAATAATTTTATAAAAGATAAATTTGATCCATTAATTATTATAAATATTCCTACTAAGTAGACCATGATTAAATTTAAAATTCTCTCTTTGCCACAATATTATGTTTTAACTGGGTTATCACATAGGCGTGCGCAGAATTTAATTTCAGTTGTTGTCTCAAATAATTTTGGGCGCCTTTATATTATCTATAAAATAGGTTATTCGTGGGGATACGACTATACGAGTAGTTAAAATAGCAATATTTTGTAAATATTTTATATCTTTATTTATTGTTTTTAATCATTATATTAAACTCGCACTATAGAGTTGCTTATTATTTATTAAGTTAGGATAGGTTAGATGTTACCTTTTATGAATATTATATTTAATATAATGTACTGCATAGACAATGTATTTTATAAATATAATTTTTCTCCCGTTATAAGAGTATATTTTTAAAATTACGTGTTTAACTGGGGGGAAATAAAGCATAAAATAATTTTTTGATTTTTAGTTATTAAATTTCCGAAATTTTCAAATTTCGGGCCCTTGACTCATAATAGCAGGTGGTGCCCAGGAACACCCTTCATACACTGTGTGCACGCCTATGGATAATCTTCATTTATTAAAATAATATAGGTACCTACCTATAATCAGATAATGATATGAAATATGATATTTGTCATTAACTTTTCAGTCAGATACTTATAGGTACTAAACCTAACTACCTATCTTTTATTACCATTCAATAAGATTATTATTTAATACTCTTTTAAATAAAATAATTCTTCTTAGATTTCAGTTTCTTTTACATTTTTTTTTTCCAATAGTTCCATCATATAAAATATAAAAGTATCATACTTTTTTATTATTAGTTTTTCATATCAATTATTGTATATTATTAAAACTACATGGTACTTCTTTATTTTTATTGTATTTGTAATGTCTATTCAATATATCAATATCTGTAGTAAAATAACTAGATACCTACCTATATTTGAATGTAGGTAATGTTTATTATGACAATACACATAAATATTATAGTATAATAATGCAAAACAATAAAAATATTCATAACAAGTGGTGTTATAATTATTGTTTAAATAATATATCAATAATATGTATATCATAAACGTCATAATGCATAACACAAAATTATTTTGTTAAATGTAAATAGTCTTAAATTATTTTTAAGTAAACTATATTAGTAGGTATGTAATTAATAAAATCATAAAAAAAATGTTTCAATGCCAAATTTGCATAATATCTTTATTATACCTATTTATTTTATGTTCGTTATATTATTATTATTTTAGATTGTTTTTTTATTTGTGAACCTTTGAGTATTATTTAGGTTAATTATGAGTCAATATTCAAAGTTTAAACATATTTTTAATGGGCCATATGTTTATTATGTATTTAAATATACGATAAGCTTTAAATACACTAATAATAAGATATTATATTGGTAAGTTAATTATTATAGTAAATTGTAATTGTAGATAATAATTAGTTACCTAAATAAAAATGTTTTTTAATTTTTGAAATATATTTTTCAATTTGGTTTACATATTTACTGACTACTGTTTTTATTAAAGTTAATTTTTTTGTAGTTTTGTACGTTATTAATTATTATATAATATTTTAATATATTTATGTTGTTCAGAAATCAAAGACACACTAATGTATAGTTTTAGTTATAAGCCATTAAGATGTTATAATACCTATATTATACTTGAATTACTTTATTATTAGATAGTTTACTAATTTTTGTAATAATTTATCTTATGAACATAATGTAACATAAAATATGAAACAAAATTTATCAGCTATAATGGAATGTCATAATAGGTAAAATGTATTTAACCCAATTGTAGGCACACGACCTTCCTGATTGGTTTTATAAATTCAAAAGTAGATTTGAAAAAATAAGTTTTTTAGGTTACATAAATAAAATACTATAAAAATATATACATATATTTATTTATTTATTTAATGTTAATAATTGTGTTTTGTTACGCTAATGTATTTATTGTTCATAGTTAGATCTGCATAATGTTAACTGTTAGAACTGATCTCTAATGTATATTATAAATTATAACTAATTTCAAAACTATAATTATGCGTACTGCTATAAGAATATAATTGTTTTTAATGTTTTGTTAACAGGTCTTTATTGAAAGATAATAAAATAAACTTCAAAAAGTAACAAAACAAATATTTTTATGGATTCAGTTATTAAAATATGGCTTCCCAAATTGAAGAGTTTCTTGCTAAAAAGAAAGAACAAACCACACTGCTGGATTTACACAACTGTACAGCCAACTCAAAAGAAGAATTAAGAAAACTCATAGAAAAAGTACCGGAATTCAAGATCAAACCAGAAAAAGTAGGTATATCTAGATTTTATCTATATCATAGATAACCTACCTAAAACTATCATTTATTCTTACACAAACCTAATATAAAGTACCTATAACAAATCATACATATTTATTGTTAATATAATTTAGTTATATATGTACTTTAGGCTTTAAACAATAGATATAGAAAATAAAAACTTACAGAAAAAAGAAAATTAATAATTTAGCAATTTGGTTTATACATATTTTTAGAAGCCTGATGATATAAAAATAAAAGAAAAAAAATTCAAATTTAAACTACTCAAAAAAGAGAGCAAAAAACCATTTCCATTTGCTGAGCCAACACCATCAGAAATGAAAGACGTTTCATTAGAAGAACTGTATTCAGTTAATATCCCATGGAAAATGCTTACTTCTCTTCGACCAAAATCCAAAATTGACGAAGAATATTTTTCCAGGTAAAATAATCATAATAATGCTATGTGGTACCTATTATATAGGTCTATATTATTAAACATTTATAATGATTATTATATTGTAACATATCAAATGTTTGGTACTTGAACTCATCCTTCAGCCCCTTATGTACGATGTACCAAAATACAAAAATACAAAGATAGTTATACGAGTGTCTGATCTTTGTTATATTCTTCAGGCAAGTCGAATTGGGTACAGCTACACTTAAAACGAAAAATTTAGAGAAAAAAACACAGAGTGAAAATTTTTTAAGAAAGAAGAAAAATGCATCAGGAGGAGTCGAATCAAAATTTTTAACGTGTAAAGAATGTGGAATTGAATTTTGCATGGGGAGTAGCTGCAAAATATTCGACTATGATTCGTTCAAACGAGTGGCAGTGTCTACTGCACAAATACCTAGTGAGCACACTCAAGAGCAGCCTTCACAAGAAACAAAATTGTCGAAAAGAAAAAGTTTAAACAAAGGATCAAAAGTAAAAACGTGTGCAAGTAGTATACCGGCTACAACTACTAATAAAAACATTTCTTCAAAAAACAATAAAATAATCAATGTGAAAACAAGTATGAAAAATTCAAACATCAACTTAGAAAAAATAAACACAAAATCAAAGGCAAATTTGATTAAAAAACAAGTATTATTAAAAAAGAAAGTAAAATAATGTATTTATTTAATATGTTTTAATTGTTTATAAAAACATTTACCTATTTACAGTTATTAAACAAACGTATACTATACTATAACTATAAATTATTGTTGTTTATATTTTTTACAAATTATAGTATGACCTTTAATTTAAAACAATTTTATAAACAGTTATTAATAATTTAAAAATTATTATACTATGACTTATGACTATTTCTACTGTTTTTTTGGAATTTCTCATGATGGTTATTACTTAATTTTTTTTAAATTGATGTTACTTATTTTATTGCCTGGTAGACAATAATTTTTTTAATTTAACGCTTATATTAAAATAATTTTCTAATATCCAAGTATAGAAAAAAAAAAATCAATATAATATATAGAAATTAAAATTACTTACAAAGTTGACAACTGTCAATTGGTAAGTTTTAATATTTTCCAAATGATAAACATCATACTATATTATAATATATAGTAATATAATACATCTTTATGGTTTTATGTGTGTATGAATTTTAAACTGGCATTTCTGGTCACATGTATGTACATGATCAACTCTTTTTAATATAATATTTATTATCAATTTTTAATTTAATGATATATTTTTGATATGGTTTTATAACACTGGAGACCATTAGTAATAGCTGTATCACATGTAAAAAATAGTATTATTTCATTATATTATTTTACTTTCAGAATTATTTAGTTGTATTACATCATGTCTATGAATTATTTCATAAAATAAGTTGTTTGCAAAGTCATTTATGTTTCATCTTAATTTACCAAGTGATGATCATGTCACCATTTAAATTAAATATATTTAACTTAATTAAAATAAATTGTTTGTACTATTCTTTAAATTTTACTATCACAATTTGTATTTATTAGGTAATTTACAATTTACATCCACTCAAATAAAAAAAAAACTATTTATATTTACAAATTATATACAGATAATAATTGTTTTATAATGTAGCTAATATTCTTGTAAAACCAACAGCAGCTGAAAGTAATGTTTGTCCAACTCCCCAAAACATTGCGTACAGGGGTTGCATTTGAATACCAGATGCTCGATAGACAAATGCAATAGTAGCACTACTGACAATGCCTGAGCTAAGTGGAGCGAATATGCCAACTAATAAAATGAGCAAAGGAAAAAACCTAAAACATACATTTAAATACATCATTTAGAATTTTATATTATTCAAATAGGTAGAATAGATGATACTACAACAATTGACTATGTAATCAGAGACAAACAAAAATAAAAATTTGGTTTTGTAAATATATATTATCGGCGTCTCCATGGCAAAACCACGTTACTTGAAATTTATACTTTTATTTTTTATTGAGAAATCAATTTTTTATACTTTTACGCTCATTTTAAACGTTTTTTGAATAAATTATCTCTCATATTTCTTATGATAAAGAAGTATTCAAAATACTCCTATCTATAGGATATAATACGATCCAACTACAGTTTTTCGTTCCTCCTGAACAATTATAAAAAATTGAGTTAAGTGGTTTTGACATGGAGACGACGTTATATAGGTATATTTAAAGGTATAATTGTATAATCTACTTACTTTCCAAAGTTATGTTTATGAAGTGTAGCAAAAGCAATTATTGCAGCTACAGCATGAACAATAGTAGATGAAAATAATGCCCATAAAAACGTTTGATACCACATCTCTAAAAATATTCAATTTTTGTTTTTTTAAAATAAAAATATAATATTTATACTATTATGGCAAAGATATTACCCGTAAATGTACTCAGGGGCCGTTGAGAGGCCATACCAATAACATTGGAGATGGGAACCAATTCAGGATTCTTAAAATCATTCAGTGTCATCTTATTTTATGTCTTATGCTATTTTATAACACTCATAGTAAATAGTAAAGATATATTTCAAAATATAGTTAATAATTTAAATCTAAAAACTAATAACTAAAATCTAAATGATCTACACAGTACACTTCAATTTTAATTCGTTTTTTTTTTTAATATTAAATAATCTACTAATCTGTGATATAATCTGTGATAATATTATATTGATAATAATTATATCAAAACCATGGTTATCTACAGCACGGTGAAACTCATTAAAAGTTTTACGAAAATACGAATAATTGACATTGACTAATTGACAACTATGACCAAGAATTTTTTTAAAATTTAAGAATTATTTATATATTCGTGTATACACTATTGTTTATGTGCTTGTGTATTGTTTATACACGCTCTCAATTTTCAAGCGTCAAGTCTCAAAATTACCATTCCGTCAAAATTCAAAAGTTAATATCGGCAAACCTGTGTTGGTGTTTTGTGTTCTGAATTTATAACTCTCATTTGAGAGTTTAAGATTAAGGAATAGTAATTTATTTCTTAATTTTTCTCACTTTCTTAGCTTTTACTTATTATTATTAAATTGGTAATCAAACTATCCGAATACTAAATAATTATAAAAATTATTACTATCTATTAGTTATTTCTATTCCAATATACATTTATTTTAAAAGCACAAGCAGACCAATTTTGTTAATGTACATATATTGTAAAACAAAATCATAAACGTTTATTTATCTGCTGATTTCAATAATCATCGCTTTATAAATTTATTATGGATCCTCAAGACTATACTGACAGTAGTGATGAAAGTGACTTAGATTACAAACCACCAGGTAAATATAATGTTTATGCAAAGATATTGTATGTATTTATTCTTCTATGTATATTAACTTAAAGTATTATTTTTTTGTTATCTTTTATATAAACTAGGTGAAGCAGAAAATTTATCAGAAATTGATTCGGATGATCCGATTGAAGATGATGATAATGTTGCAAATACGTCTACTAGAAAATCAAAAAAAATTCCCAAGAGACAAACAAACAGACAAAGATCCGCACAAAAGAAAATTAAAAAAATGTAATTTTCATTTTACATACAGTTTTTAATAGCATATTTAGTCTTATACTTTAATTGAAAACATTTTTTTAATTTCTTACAGAGAAGTTGATGATGAAATTACTGAAAAAACAAAAGAAGATGATAATATTCTTCCAAATTCTTCAGAAGAAGATAAAAAACGTTTAGATTCTTTGTGGGAAGGTAATAATTAATTTTTTATAAACAATAGTAAGAATATGAAATAATATATTTATTACATGAAAAGTCATAAAATTAATAAATTACTTAGGTATATAAATATATTAAATTTTTATTAATATTTAGAATTTCAAAGACCAATAGTAAAAAAACCTACACTCAATACCAGTCAAAATAAATCTAAATTAAAAGAAACTACAAAAGTATCAGATAAATTAGAAACAACCAAAAAAAGGAACTTTGAAGACATTTTTGACACTGCAGATTCTTTAAAAAAGTATGTTATTTTTCTAATTTATTATAATATATTGGATTCCAAGCAAACTAATGTAAATATATGTGTATATATGTATATGTTTTAATTTATAATTATTTTTTAATAAATGTTATTATATTTATTCAAAATCTAATGCAAACCAGTGTCATAGTTAGATTATTATAGGCTCAGGTGTAAATTTTTTTACCTATCCATATTACAGAACAAATTTTGGTCGCATTTGGTGCATAGTCCACATTCACAAGTGTACCCTGTTGAAATGCACCATCTGTACTGGTGATTCTATAGTACTAATGCAAGATTAATAATATGTTAAATAAAAATAAATTAATAGAATAAACATTAGAGTTTTCTCAAAAAGTTTTAGGACAAAAAACACAAAACTAAGATAATATAAACAATATTCACAGCATATTTTTATTTAGTATGTATTTAAAATTGATTTGAATATTATTTCTTATTCAATATTTTATTTTACAGAGTGGAAAATAATGAAGTTACAACTGTACCAACATCTTCTGCAACTCCTGTTGTTAAAAAGTTGTCTGGTGGTTTATCAAATGTTTTAAGTCAATTAGGAAAAAAAAGTAAATTGACAGTTTTAGAAAAATCTAAACAAGACTGGGATGGTTACAAACAAAAAGAAGGTATTGTCGAAGAATTGATCACTTATAACAAAGGAAAAGATGGGTTCGTGTTTATACATCCATATGTTATTACGATTAAAAATTAAATTTAATACAAATATTTTTATTTTAGGTACTTAGAAAAACAAGATTTTTTGGAACGAACAGATTTAAGACAGTTTGAATTGGAAAAAGCTATGAGAGATGCTAACAGATCACGCAGAAATTAGATATATTATGTATCGATTTATAATTTAGACTGTTTAATTAATTTAAATGTTTTATATTACACTAAATTTTGAATTTTTGACATGTTTAATAATTTTAAACATTAAATATACAACAAATTCAATAATTTTTAATGACTTACTTATAAATCGGATAGGAATTTTTTTTTTTATTAATAAAAGTACAATATAAATATTAAATACAATTTTAATTTATATTTTTTTACAGTAATAATTGTCCTATTTTTCAAAAAATTTTAGCTGTTGTAAATTGTCAAATATTTCTTAGTTATGATTAAATATTTACAATATTATTATATGGTAGTAAACAATTTATATTTGTATTGATAGTTAATACAACAATAATAATATATACAATATTATATAATACAACACATTATAAATTGTCATTGTATTTTTGTTTGTTTTATAATTTCAGAATAAAACTATTCATTATTTATTTTTGCTGTAGATTGCTTGTTGAAACCAGTTATTATAATTCAATCTCATGAGAAATTGATTTGGTTTGGGAGTGACATGGATTTCATTAATAGTATTCAAAAGTGTGACTAATGTATTTGGTGTTGTGGTAAAAAGTAAGTTTAACTCATCAAAACATTGTTTATATTGTGGATTTAAAGCTGCTGAAATATCAGTTATATGTCTATAATAATTTTCACACATGTCTAAAATTCTATTGAATGCCATGTACACTTCTTCCATGAATAAAAACGAATCTCGCATAATATGTGTCTGAAATACGTCATGAATATGCTTGATAGTTTGAAAATCTTTAGCATTGGATAATTTTTCTAAGAACAAAAAATATTCATCTTCAATCACGTCTAATTGCAAATAACTGTATAAAGTATCTATTAAGAATGTTAAATTAGTCCTCAATTGATCAATACAACTATTCATCTCGTAAAATTTTTTTTCAATCCAAATTTCATGTAAATTTGTTTGCACTTTTTTGACTCGTGATAAAAAAGCAAATAGTTTTGAATAATTTTTTTGAACAGTGTTTGTGAATATAAATTGTAACGGCCATGTGGTTTCAATAGAAACTTTAATTTTTGTCCATGTTGTTTCATCAGTTTCTTGATTTTCCATTGAACTAAAATTAAATGCTTTATATATAGATTTATTTAATTTGATATCTTGAGCCGTATTGATAAATGCCACTTTAATGACTCTTAAGCTATGCTCAGATTTTGGAGATAAACTATACATTTTTTTTAAAAAATGCATATAAAATTCCCCATTTCCTAGTAAATAGAAATCCCTAACTAATTTCATATGGTAACTAAAGCTGTCATTATTAAAAGATGCCTTTAACATATATTCATCCACTACATTATAAAATTTATCGATTACTCCAACAAATTGATTTTTAGTAAATAATGCTACATTCCCTAAATCCATTAAATCGGAAAACAATTGATCTTTTTTCATACCATATAAGTCGATAGATATATTCTTATAGTTTATAAAGGACAACTGATCATGTGAATGCTGTAAACTTTTAATGACATTACCAATTCTTATAATTTTGTTTGCTGTTGAAAGAGGAACAAATGATGGCATTAAACTAGGCACCAAACAAAATTGTTTAAATTCTTTTGTACTTTTGGAATATTCTGCTTTAATAAAAAATTCTTGGTAGGGATCAAAAATTACTCCACGTGCAAAATATGTGTTCAACTGAGATAAAAAGACCTGTAACAATTGTATTTACTATTTAATATTACTTAAAATATAAAAACGTTTATAATAGTTAGTTTAAATTTTACCTGTAAACATTGTTTAAATATAAGCGACAGCTGAACTTTATCATTCCTAAACTTCATGTTGATTTCTTCGTATATAAGATTTAATATTTGACCACCGTTTAAATGTGAAAATTCAATCTTTTCCAAAATACTATTTATAGAAACAATTAATGGTTTATGATGCTCAACTTTTCTTAATATTTCAGTTAACAAACATCTATTATCTTTATTATTTATTAAATCATGTTCAATATCAATTATACACTTTCTGTAAGATTGCAAGGCAATGATCATACCATCAACAAAACTTTCATAGTATATACCTCGTTTGTTTAAATCTGGTTCTCTATGAATACTTTCTACTCGACCATGAGATACAATAATATTGTTTAATATTTCATATTCGTCAGCTAAATCTAGGAAACATTTTAACAAACGCCGGTCTTCAATGTTCAAAATAATATGTTCATCGTCAGTGAAATTACTGTCATTTTCAACAATATACTGCAATACTTCTGATTTATAACCGAGTAAAGTAAATAATATATCAGGAATTAAGCACTCCATTGTACATACACGGCATTAAAATTTGAATATTACTAAATAATATTTATTCATCCATAATACACATTTAAATATAGAAAAAAGTATATATCATCTTGATTTATGATTTTAGTTATTTTATAAATGTTTGTTAAGTTATCTTTATACTTTTTATATTTTATAATGTAATTTTATTTGTAATATTCATAAATTATTAAATTAACGTTATGTATTAATGTTAAACGTTATCAACTCAAATGAAAAAAAAAAACTGATATTTTTTAAATACAACATATGATATTGTTGTTTTGTGTTTGAATGTTTAGTGATAATAAATAATAAATAATAAATAATAATAATATACTGATAACAGTAAAAATTCTGTTAAAGGTGTTAGACATTTTGAAAGCCTAAATACATATATTTTATAAATTAGGTTTATAATATATTTAATAATTTAATATTATAATATTATAATAATACTTATCTATAGACTCTCTAGAATAGGTAATATAGTAAATTATAGACAATATTTTCACAATTTTATTTTATTAAAGCTGTATTATTTATAAATTAATTTTTCTGTAGAAAAATTATCACAGGTTGAGTAATAGACTATTATTAATAGTATTTATTATTTTAACAACGATTTATATACATGGTTTATAGTATTTGGTAATAGTAGATTACTTTAATATTATTCAGAAAAGTACCTACTAGGTAGTAGCATTGATTATATATCAAGATATATCTTTATATAATATATAATATACTTCAATTTCAGATATATTCTTACTTATGTTTTCAACAATAGTAGATAGCATAGACAAGAAATAATGTAGCAATGTACTAAATTACCAGGTATCTTCCTAATATATATTTTATTAAAGAAGTTATTAAACATTTAAAGAAATAATTTATAATTTAAAACAATTACCTAACAAAAAGAAATTTTTGAAAAATAATAATAAAATGTAATGAGAACGATAATTAATCATTAAAAAAAAAAAATGTTTTCCCTAATCCTGATTTCTTATTGACGCCGTTACGGTCTCACGGAAGCGTTGAAACGACAGTGTTAATTACAACTATAGGAACTCTAAATGAAATCAATTTATCGGTTTATTTCATAGTAAGTGGATAATACAATTTTTATTAATTATAGATGATTGGCCTATATTAAATAGTTAATTAACAAACAACCAAGGTAGATATATTTATATTCTATCTATATGTCTATATTAATTCTTATTTCTTAGTATCTTGTAAAAGACGTAAAACAAATTTCCGTAATTTCGAAAATCGTAACACGCGTATGTATATTAACTTTGGGAATTGTAGTGTAGTAATAAGTGTAGTTACCCCTTAACCATTGGCCATTGTATTATGAAATATACTTAAATAGTATACTTCCCTTATTCTATTTTCATACTTTAAAAGTATTTAATAAAAAAAAAAAGTATATTAAATACAAAAAACTAAAATGCAGTGGAACAACTTCAATTGTTAAGCTCATAGGCTAAAATTTCAGTAGACGCTCACCATTCTTATTGTATTTAAAAAGTATTATTGATCTTCTTTCTAAAAGATGGCTTTCTAGAATCCAGAATTCCAGACATTATATATTATGCATATTCTTCAAAGATCAATATCATATCCATCTATCAACCCTATCAGCTATTAATGTTATTTTTTTATTTATGATCTTAGATACATATACGTTGTAACTACTAAATCAGGTTGGAGTTCAAATATATTTATAATACTAATCATCGACATGTAAATTATAAATGTAATATCGCGACATTGCATTCATTACTTGGAGCCTAGATTAACTGAATTCTTGATTTAAATGTTAAATGTTAAGTTGAATTAAAATAAATAAATAATATAATAATGTAGTATTACATTTTATAACTATTATGTAATTATAAATATATCCACGAACACAATCATAGTTTATATGGGATTATTATATTATTTAATATTAATTCAAAATTTCAAAATTCAAGTAGACTACAGATTTTGTGAAACTACCGATATAACTATATAAGTAAAGTATACGATCATTTTGATATAATATTAATATATAATTATTATATTCTATGATATTATATTGGTACAATAAGTCAATAATTACAATAGTACTCGTATCGAATGGTAGGTATTTCTTTAGTATTGAATATGGTCTTATCACTTATCAGTTTCAAATTTTCAATATGTTACTTTGATTAATGTTACGATTTCGGATTATATTATTCTTATAAAATAAATATAGATATAATATAATATTAACAGATTATTAAAATTAATTATTATTGTATTGATTAGTATACTAAAGTGACTAACGGTGCTTGAATTCTTCAAGTATTATAAAAATTTATATTTTTTAAGTATTATTTTATTTGTAAATTTTATATTTCTTATCAGTATATTCTTTTTTCGGTCGAGCGGTTGGCATCATTGCGTCAATGGCGCGCGACGGTCGTCAGCCCGACCTTGCGTCGCCCGATTGGCTGTTTTGAATTTCGTTTCAACGGTGAGTCGTGCGTGATCGTTATTTTTCCCCCGCTAGTAGACGTGTGTCGACACTGCACGCCCATCAGTTAACGTCGCATTGCAGAAAAGGACGGCGATCAAATTAGTAGAAGGGGAAAAAACCGTTCAAAAACCTAATCGTTTATTTTGGACTCGGTGGTGGAAACCGTGGCGCGCCATCGAGAGTTCAAGACTCGAGTGAGATAATTCATTTTTTTTTTCCCGTCCGAGTTCGCTGAGCACGTCTTGTTTAACGCGTACCCGTCGCGTATTCAAATATAAAAGTATTGACGTGCGCACCACCGTTAATTTTTTCTCATTTTTTACATCTTATTCGAATTTATTTCCATTTTGTCGACGGCGACAGCAACGGTTCGAAGGCCTCGTACAACGCGGTATGGATCCGCCTTCGTCAGCCTTTGTTGTTCGTCGTCGCCTTATTTGTTACCGCTGCTGTTCGCAAATAGTTAATATTGTATCTGCGAACGCTGCTGGTTATCAGTCGTCGTAATAGTGTAACGGTTTTGCGCACACGGTGCTCATATTACTGTATTGCGTGACGTCCGATTATCGTTTTAATTTGTATTTTTACCTATTCTACTTAATATTTATTAGTTATTATTACCTATAATTTATTTTAATATAATTTTCGTTCTTACATAAAACACTTTACCTACAACTATACTATAAAAACAATATTTTGTATGCATAATAGAAAATAGAATATAGGTAGTTTAAACGTCGTTTCTCGATTTTTACATAAGTAAACTGGTAGTATTAAATTTTGATAAGCCAACGAATAGCATCGCCAACATGCAAGTGGAAGATTCATTTTTCGAAGGCATCAACTTGAAGTTGGCCATGGACATTAAAATCAAACGTACTGATGGTGAGTGATATTGATTCTGTTATTGATAATTATAATTCATTTATATTGGTAACCCATCTATCTTTAATTATTTTTTAACGATTAGATTTTGTTTAACTGAATTTATTAATTAATTTATTTTACTCTGTAAATTTTGTTTATTATTGTTTTGGGCTTTCCCGTATGTCACAACTAATGTTCTTGTACCAGCTGCTAACTAGTAAGATTTTTATCTGGATTTCTGTCTTTTATGTTCTCTTGTATTTCAAGACCACTTTTACAGGGTCCTCATATTTTGTAGATATTAAATATCTGTCTTTGATGTGTCCCGGGTATCAAGTGAATAGATCATAAAATAAAAAATATTAACCTGAAGGATAACTAATACCTTCGTGAATATTTATGGAATGAAAATATTGTCTTACTTAATCTATTGTTTAGTTACATTTACTTTTTAATCAGACGAACGATTACTATGTATTTTTCATTTTAAATTCATAGTGAAAAACACATTTTATAATAAGGACTTGTACTTTTTCTATTAAAAAAACCTGTCTCCTACAAAAATACAATATGTATAATATCAAAGATTATGATTGGTACCTAGATATGATGTAGATTGATTAGGTATTTTAATTGGAATCATATATATTAGGTATGTAGGTAAATACCTATTTAGATACTTTTTATTTTTATAGTTATTTGATAAATTGATGAAGGGGTAACCAATACTTAACTATTATTTTCATAGTAGATATTCACCTAACTCATCATGTAGGTGGTGAAACTCAAGTTCCTTAATACAGTCTTTATTAAAAAATGTAAGTAGATAAGTAATCCCTAAAGATAATTTACTAATTTATTTGTTATTTATAAAAAAAAGCACACGTCAATGTCTTTGGTTTTGTCAGAATTTAAAAATTATCTATGGGCTTGCATAAATGTTTGCTGCCCCTGAAACTGTTCAAAAGATCGTCTGTGCACCCAATTAACTTGAAATATATGTTATCAAAATTAGAAAATTAGGTATATTTATATTTACATATATATAAAGTAAGTATAAAATATACCAAGTAGGTATGTAGTATACACGGTATAAGACATTTTAAACCTTAAAATATTTGGAATGTATTAACATATCAGTAGATGACATTTTGTTTTGGCATTTAGCCTACTAATATGTTTGTTAAAAAAATTAGGCAATGCCTTATAGCGACTTGCAAATTGATATCTATAGATATCTATCTACCATAGATCTTTGTTAAACATTATAGACAAATGAAATTAAACTTTTGATTATCTTCATCTTAAATATTTAAATGAAATATCTTCTGCAATTTACTTGAATTTACCTACTTTATTATGATCTATTATTATTATTTACATAATCTCCATTTAAATTGCAACAGATACTTCATATTCCCGAGTTTTTTTTTTTGATTGGAAGCTATAGCCCCTCCACAGATATTCATCACCCTATGCCTATGTTTAGACCCACTTATGTAATGTTTGAAATTAAAAGTTAAAGAATTTACCTTTACAATATAATGATATAATATGTATTCATTACAATTTTTTTAGTCTTACCAGGTACACTAAGTACATCTGTCTGAATTAAAAATTTAGTTATATTTGTATATAACCACCTACTACTACATTATTGGACCTTGATGCCATATATATATATTATTCAATATATTTTGTATGATCCGGGTATAATTTTTTAAAACAAATTTACCAAACTACCTATACTATATTAAATATTTTAGTTATATCTACTTAATTGTAATATTGTTTTCAGATTTTTAAAGTGTTTAATCTCGGCTTCATATGTTCACAATTATAATTAATAATTCTTATAATTACAGCAAAATTACTGTATCATTTAATATTTTATAAGGAGTATTTAATTTCACTTTATAATTTAGTAGGTAATTGATTTCTTAAGAATAACTTCTATAAACTTTATTAAATCTATAAAAATGCTCTAGGCTGTAAGGTCCAACCATTTTGTTAATTAATTAATTAATAAATGCCTATTTTTTGCTAGTCTATAAAATAGGTAGGTATTTAAAGAATGTAATATCCAATACAATAAATAAATTAAATTCATCGCTTGTAGATTTTTGGTTAAAATTAATATTTATTAGCATTAAATACAAAACAAAAAATTTGTATACCTATCTCTATATTATTATGTAATATACACTAAGAGATATATAGAAAATACTAAAATAGTAGGTAATGTACTTACTATACTTTTTAATTATAAATTATAATGATATGTCTTTAGCATAATTGTAAATTTGTTAGATATAATAATGTCATTATTTATTACATAATATTTTGTATCTATAATCTACGTATATATTATCAATTTATGTTTATCTATAGCATAAATTAAGCCTATAACTACCTTTGTAATGTGTACGACATAGTACATAAATTACAAATGGTTATGAGTACATAATATATAGGCTAAGTGTTCTCTAATAATCTGTTTAAATATTCTGTCTTAAATTGTAATACTATGAGTATATAATGTGAAAAAGTAATTTATATTATTTAATTTTTAATTTATAGGTGCCTCCTAATTTAAGTTTTAGTTTAAAAATTGAATGAGGTGTTTTTTAAACTAAAACTATTTTAGGTACAATTGTATAAACTTAATACTTCTAAAATTATTACAGTTATTTAGATATTTAATTGGCTGAATTGTTGTCAATTTGGTACTTCAAATAATAATTTGATATTTTAATTAAAATTAAAAATTGTATATTTTACCTAATAATAATATTGTGTTTAATAAGTATTCATCAATATATATTACATATTAACATACCCTATTATACTTATAGGTATTTATTTATAAATCGAGGTATACATTAAGTTTTTATAAATATAATTAGTAAAAAATACTTGGGTGTAACAATTGTATATTAAAATTTTTCCCTTGTATCATTGGTCAAAACACCTATACAAATTTATTGCTCAAATTAATTATCAATGAAAAAAGTTTGTTTTATTAGTATTTTAATTTAAACCTATCTATAATAAGCTTAAAATAATTTTACTTATGCAAACTTGTTTCTATTAAATATGATATGTAATATGGTGTGAATTATTTATAATATTTAATTTATTTTAACCCAACTTGGAGTTGATAATACTAATTAATTATTATTTACTACCCTTTTATATTGTATAAATAAGATTTACAGAAATAATAGGTAAACGTATTTTATTTGGGTGGGTGACATGACAACAGTTGTTTGACCTTCAGTAGTGTCTTCTGTAGGCGGTCTGGCAGTCACATGACCATATAAGGACGTCCAGAAAATGCAGACTAATGTAAGGGCCACTGTGTCTACTCAGTAGTTTCTGATTTTTTTCATTAATATCAAAGTTAAAGTTCAAAATAAAAACTTGAAATTTTTTAAATGTATCCAGATAATTTCTAAATATATATTTTTTTGAATCAATAATATCGATAATATATTTTTAATATTAATTATGGAATCGTATTGTATACTTCCACTTGGTTACTTAAATCCTAACTATTATTTATTAATCCAGCAACTTTTTTAATATGATGATAACTATATACCTAATTCAAATTTCAATATATTTCTTTATCGTCTGTTCAATTGTAAAATAAATTAGGTATTCAGTAATTAATTATTAGTATTATTACAAAGGCTATCATCATAATCTATTTAATGTATTAAAATTGTTTAATTATTATTATTCTGACGACTTAAATATACATTGTAAAATAGTAAAAAATTCATCAGATAATATCATTGTAGATAAACAGTATTGAGGGTACGAGTTATTGCAAATTACGTGATTATCTCGTAAACAGAAATACCCAGAAATTACTTCTACTTATAAGTTATAATTATTGAAACATACATTCAATATAGGTACTTATATAATATTAATTAAATTAAACATTTACACAATATAGTTAAAAAAGTTGAAACCAAAACTTTTTAGTAGAGTATTATTAAAAATTTGTTTGTAAAATTAAAACTAGTTTATACTATGTCTAAATTCATATGCACTCTTAATTAAAAAATAATTATATTTAAATAATACTTAATACGAAATATATTGTAATTATCGTATACTATAATGATTTGGATGAAAGTGAAAGTTTGAAAATTGCTAAGATAAAAATTATCTTATTATTTGTTATAATAGTAAAAAAAAAACTATTGATTTTATGCTTAAATTTTTTTTTTAGTTTTTTCAAAAAGTTTGGGGAATTAAGTGTATTTTTAAAGTTAAGCTATTATAGTTCATTTTTACAAATCGTATTTTGTATTGTTAATGCTGTATGGCTGTGTAGGTTCGATATTATTAGTGTACATCGATATTTATCAAATTTAATTAAATCTATATTTATCATTTATTGATACTATCTAATTCTAGATCTGATTCTAATTCTAATCTACATTCTAGTATCATAATATTATATACCATCTACTAATATCAGTTGATTGTTGCTAGCGTAACATAACACAATAAGTTTGTTTACTACTATATTGTTTTGTTAAATAATAAATACTAAATAACAAAAAAAATCTTGGAAAATATGTGTTGGATTTTTAATAAAATTAGTTGACAATTAATACTATTATTTGCTGTTTAACAAACAATATAGGATAATCAACAAAACTTACTAGCATACTATATTTACTATATTTATCTTAAATTAAAATTTTAAACATCTCAAATTTATAATGGAATATTTCCAATTGCCGATTAAAATTATAAATTTTAAACGGGATTTTGTTGCATAGAAAAATAACATAATTTGGTTAACAACTGTTTATAGATAATGTATTGATTTTATAGTACCTAATAAAATATACTTCTTATTTAAAATTAGTAATTATATTATTATTATTAAATAATAAATGGTACTAAATTTTTTGCCTTGGTGAAATATATTTATAGTTAATTCATAATAAAGTATATCATTACTTTTATTAGTGTGTAAAAGTAAAGCTAAAGGTAATCAATATTGGATATTACTTTATTATTTGCTTTTGTTAAATTATTCCATATTTAAAACTATAAAACAAAATTATTATTTTTAAATCAATTGAAATATAATTTGTTGTTATTAATAGGTACTATTTACGTATACAATAATACTCAAATTAAATAATTAATAATTTTCATACCCCTGCTCAAATTATTTATGCTAATAAATTAAACAAACTAAAATTAAAAACTTGATTAAACTTTGATTCAATTGTATATGGTTTATCGAGTTCAAGGACATTTCAATATCAAAATTATTGGTGATACTTAGTAGTTTATAAGAATTATAAAAGTATACCTATTGATTATAATGGTCTTTATTTTAATATTTATTATTTACTTAGGTTTTTATATTTTTTACCTATCAATATTAAAAAATTACAGAGTTTATAACTGTTTCGATGTTTTATTCTATTGCCTTTATCATTTAATTTTATAATATTTTGATTTAATATATATAATGGTATAAAATTATATTAGAAATTATTCATAATATTTTGTTTATAGTCTATAATTAGAATTTCATTATCTATGATTTATATACAATTATTTATTCATACTATAAAAAAAAAATATAATATGTATTAAAATATTTAGGGTTATAAACAAATAACAATAAGCACTTATTTGTTGTTGTTTTTACGTTTTCGTGGAATTTCTTTTTATAAAATAGCGTTATCTAGGTGGTTAGATAGGTAAATAACAAAAATTGTATGTGTTGTTTATTTATGATTTTAATTTATATTCTTATATAATTGAATAGAAACATGTTATATCAGGGGAGTACACAAAACTATAAAATACCAATATAACAAGTTCAAGAAATCCTTGAAGGATTCTGAGTTATTTCCAAATAAGGATATAGGTCATATTTACATCAATGTATTATTTTAAGTAACATCCAATTTATCTCTTTTAGGATAAGAATTGAATAAAACCAACTAGTTTATTATAAAAACAGTCTACTCTATACAATATTTACACTTATTTGGTTTTCAATTGTTTTCCTTTGTAACCTATCACCATGGTGAAATCGTAATTTACAAATAATAATACTAATCTGAATATTAAGTTTATCATAATATGATATTATAATATACATATTATGTAGGTATAATAAAAAATATATTGGCAGCTGAAACTTATTAATTTGTTTTATTTACACTGCTTGGATTAACAGTGTCAATACTGATCGATTTGGAGTTTATTTTTATCGAATTATCTGATTATCATGGCCTCCAGACGTTTATACTATTCATCCTTTACTATTATTCTTTAGGGTGGGGACTATTTTATGTGCCTGGTACGAATTTAAACCGTGCTTTATGGACAATACCGGCAGTATTGTACCCAATGAAACATTGAACGAATCAATTGAAAATTTCGCACGTTAATTTAAAGAAATAAATGTATATGGGTTATAACCGACGGTGACAGTTTATATTTAATAAGTTCGTCAGTTGGACTTTTGAACCGGTTTCAACAAATGTTTTTACGAGTTTCGATCAAAATTACAGTTCTGCCGATCGCAAAGGAATGAGGAATATTTTAATGTTTAGTTAGGAAAAAAACTAAGTATGTCATGGATTAAGAAAAGTTTATCATGCTTTCATTGTGACAAAACTCATAAATGTAAGTGTAATAAAAAAAATGACACAAACTCGTGTAATGACGGTGATGTACGAACTGATAAATCGGAAGTATATGATAAAAATATCCAATGTAATTTTGATGAAGAGTTCAATGGGAAACTTTTTGACAATTATGTGTGCGATAAGGGTCAGTAACTTATACCTATCAGTTACCTATGTATAATAAGCTTAAATTTTACTTTCAGAAAATTATTGTTTTTTAAATTTTTATTATAGTTGTTTAAACATAGAATCAATAAATGATAGTTTAAGTTAGTTATTTGTTATTGGTGTTATTATCCCTGTTATTACTCATAACTTATATGATAAATATGTATTTAATGCATGCTATTAAGGCATAAAACTAGGTATAATGAGTTAAATAAATTTTAAATGTAATTATTTATGCTTCATTCATATTTGGCAAAACATCCGACTCCCATTTAATACCTAATTTAAATAATGTTACTAAAAAATATACTATTATTTCTTGTCATAATTTTTAATTAGTTATTTTTTCTAAATAATTATATTATAATGTACTTGTATACATTCTATACTTAGATATTAAGCATGCTCTGTATCAATGGCTTAGCCAATATTTTTTTTCGAGGGAGGCTGATCAATTTTTACACAGTGGTTTAACTTAAGGTCTTCCATAAGTTTAACATGCTGATGCTGAAGTTTTTTTTAGGTTTTGATTCCTATATGGCTGTACAAATTTGTTATTATAATGTACTAAATAATATTAGTCTTACCATTGATTTAATAGTATATTTGTATAATTTAAATAGTTGTATGAATATTGTATTAATAAGATTATAAAATCAATTATTTTACACTTATTTTAAAAAAGGAATGAAAAAAGCAATGTATGTTCTTATTTATGAAATAAAATATGTTAACATTTTATATAATTAAACCAAAACCCTATTTAATAAATAATTCATAATTAAATCCCTAAAATACAATAGAAGATATTTGTAGTGACTTTCATGGACTATAAAAATCATTTATATATTTTCTTAGAAATTGGTGGATAGGGTAGGGGGGGATGGGCTAAATCCCCTCAGCCTACCCACTCACTACAAAACTGCTCTGTATATCCATGAGAAACACCTTCATGGAAATTATACAAGTCAGACAGTTATATAAGTCAGCAGATAATTCACCTTCCTATTAAGACAATTATATTAATCCTTAATAACTTAGATATAACTAATTTTACCTGAAAAAAATTTATTATATTTAAGCATTTACGTTAAATGACTAAAGTGCTGCCAAATCTTCATCAGACACTTTTGTCTTGTAAATTACGAGATATGTTTATTTTTGCACTTCCTAATCCTATAATAAATACATTTTAGGGTTTTGAATGTAAAAAATATTTTATATTATAATAACATGTTATATAAGATAAATACAAAGGAATAACAATTACATTAGAAAATATTACTTGTTTATTGATTGGCTGATGATGTGTCAGATTATCAGTACCACTTTCATTTTCAGCCAAGTCTAGGATTTACCTAATACAATTTGGAAAAAAGCAACGACACATTAAGAGCTACCATTTACTGATGTTTGGCCAAAATTTCTGAAAAAATTAATTTTAACTATTAATTGTTGAGTTTTTCTACTGCCAATTTGGCCATACGCAAGATAGTAGTTTACAGTCGCTATACCTCCATCAAATATAGTTTTTACAAGTGGTTTTGCAGAAAATCTAATTTAAATATTTAATTTTAAAATCAATAATGTTTATATGAATTTAAAAAAAATACAATTTTAATTCACTTACTTATAAACTGTCATTATTACAAGTGTCATCAAAAGCATGGTCAAATCGAAAACGGTGGTTTTTTTTTATTTTAATAGATCTTACTGTATTTTTATGTTCAATCTGTGTACTCGTTCACGCAAAAATACAATTGTTGAGAATTTTCTATAAAAAAACCACATTTTGTGATTTATGAATAATGTCATCATTTTTTAAATGTATTTAAATTTTGAGAAATTGCACAAACATTACATAATATAATTGTATAATAAATGAAATTGAAAACTATTACTAGAATGCTTCACTTGTAAATTATATAAGTACAATATTTTATATTTGAACAATTGTAATAAACTTCATGTATGTAAGGAACATTTAGCAATTTATCATTAGTAAAATATAGAAAAAATCATTATAGATTAAACTTAAATATTAAATTTTTAAATTCAATTTCAAAACACAAATTCTGTAGAGTTAATGTTAATGAAATAATAGAATTATAATTACTGAATGAATCATTATTAGCATTTTAGTTTCTGGTATAAAAATATGTTACTGTGATTTTTTTCCAAATATTGGGCTATCAATAATGATTAAAACACAAAAATAGTTTATTAACCGTAAAGAAAAAATGATAAATAAAAGTCAAAAGGGTGCTTCCAAATAATAATAGACAAAGTCCTTGAAACTGAATTATTCCATTTAACTACTATTTCGAATGCATTTAAAGATTATTATCTTATATATGAGTAACTTTTATTGACATGTTTATGTATCTATATTTTCATAAAAAAGATAATCTCAATATTTTTTCAAATATATATTTTTTAAAATACTAGAATTATTGTCATTTATATTATAAGTATTATATAATATATATAATATAATATAATGAATATAGAATTAGTTTTCATTTGAACAATGTATTTTTTTTTTTAATTTGGTATTTACTTCAAAACCAAACATTTGGTTTGATTTAATAATTCTATAATATACTTAATGCTATATTATAGGGTTTTTGAAAAAAATTTAGTAGTTTGTCTAAAAATAACGTGAGTCACTAGAGTTACAATCTGTTCGTTATTTTTAACAGTAACACTATAATACATTATATTATTATTGCATTTTTTCAAAAACATGACTATGTTTAATGAAAAAAATGCATATAAATTATTAAAAGTACACGTTCACATCAATAGCAATACGTTATTATAGCAGGTTTACATCAAGCTGACAAAATAACAAACTAAATTTGGCGTCTAAATAAAAAATTCACAATAAATTTAAATTTTGTTTATATCAAAATTTCAAAACGGAAACAGACAAAACATTATGTTGTTTTATTAATTTAAATAAATAGACAGATATTGGCAAAAATAGAAACAAACCATAAAACTTTTGATGTTTACCGCTCTAGGTAATTGATACTATGCAACAAAATATTAAATTACCGCGAGTTTTTTTTTTAACAACTACTCTAATTTACGAAATTAGAAATTTAATAATATTGATGATTAAACCGTGAAAATGTTATAGGAAACTCAGAAACTGAGTGTATTGCAAAAATGTCGAAAACCATCGGGTAAAATTTGAAACCTAAAAATTTTAAAGAAAACATGTTTTTTTATTATTAATCTATAATTTATATATATATTTAAATATGCATGAGACATCTTAGAGCAATATAATATTATTACCTAATATATTATATTCTATTCCCATATTTTCTATTGTAACCAAGTCATGTGTTGTGGTCATTTTATCATGTTTATAGTTATATAAATAATGTTACCATAGTTCCCATATAAGTTCCTATATAATATGTGTAAGTTGTGTGGATGGGTAAACCTTTCCAGTATTCTAAATTTATTTTTACGAAAATAAGAGCTAAATGTAGGCCTACCTATTTCATGTTGTTTTCCTGTTTTAGTGTTTACGAATATGTTCCTATGGGCAACCTTGTGCATTCAAATCATATGTAAATAAAATGTCAAGTTCATTGTTTTTGTACACACTGGCACAATTACATTTATTTGGGAAATTAAAACAATTAACTTGTTGTTATTTTTAAAAATATATTTAAATTTACTTGAATCTTAGTATTTGGAAGTATGGGAAAATTATTTTTCTTAGCACTATAATGTTTGTGTAAGTTTTATTATATAGTCAGAATGTCCATGTCATTCTAATTTTGTATCTTATTGTCTATAAACATGCTTGTACTATTCATATTACAATTAAATTTACCTTTATATTATATTTATAATTAAAATGCATTGGGTTATTAATTTGAAATTCCATTACCTAGATACAGAAATTTTTTTTCAGTTCATAAACAGCATATTATATTATGTTCTAATAACCCAATAAATTAATATTTATTAATTCTAGGACGCATTCACAAAGCTGTTGTGTCTAAGATGAACCCAGAAACTAGAAGCATTTCAGTGGAGTGGTTAGAAAATGGGGAAACCAAAGGCAAAGAGGTATGATTAATTGTTTAGATTCATTCTGTGGCTACAGATATTTTTATTTTATAAATTTTGTTAACAGATTGATTTAGACGGAATTTTAGAACTGAATCCTCAACTACGTTCAAATATTCCTAATATTAATATGGTTGCTCAAAATGGTACTAATATACCAACCACTAGCAAGTTAGCTAGGGTAAATAAAACTGTTCAATATTTTATTATGTTAATTCTAGCTATTGCTAGAATTTTCTGATTAAAAACAATAATATTTTTTATTATGTTACTTTGTATTACATATAATATATTATATACGATTTTAAAATTTTTTTTTATATTTCCAGTATTCCACAAAAGCCTCGATTCAAGCATTTACAAATAACAAAAGCACAGGTATTTGTTTTATTTAATGTGTAAATAAATAATTTAGGTTAAATTTTAACAGGTTTTCTAGTACTTATAAATTTTATTTTTCCATAATGAACTAACTATTTTATTATTATTATTTCTTAAATAGTACATACATATATAATATACATTTATTTATATTCTTTTTATTAATTATTTTTTAATAATTTATTAAATTATATTTAGGCTTATACAAAGGAACAAAACCAGTGACTAGGCAAACTAATCATTATTCACCAGCAGTTAATGGTGGTTCTATTGAAGTTTCATCAACAACAGTTCCTTGTACACCATTAAATCCTCCAATACAATATCAACAAATACCCGTGTTAAAACCAGCTGACCCACCTCCTCAAATACATCAATTAACAAATTTATATAGCAATAATACAGCTGGTGCAAACCGTGGAACAAATGCAGCAACAACTGCAGCAGCTGTAGCTGCAGCAGCAGCTAAAGACAGGAGAAGTAATGTTGTAAAGGAAGTAGCGAAATTAAAAAAAAATCGAGAAGAAAGACGACAGCGCCAAGCTGAGTTAAAAGAAGAAAAAGAAGCTTTGATGAATATGGATCCTGGTAATCCTAATTGGGAGTTTCTTGCTATGATTAGGTTTGTTTTTTATAATTTAAAATTATGTTTATATTATATTATAGTTGTTTAATAATTATTATAATTCTAGAGATTATCAAGTTAATTTAGATTTTAAACCATTGAGAGATTCTGAAATTGTTGAAAATCATCAAATCACTGTCTGTGTTAGAAAAAGACCACTCAATAAAAAAGGTATTCATTTATTTATAAATTTTTTTACTTCTTATTACTTAAACGAAAAGCTATTTTTAAAAAATTTCAAACAATAATAATTACAAAAACTAAAACTTATCAGTTTGACTAATGTAATTTTTTATTGATTATTTCTTTTCTATCTATTATTATTTTATTTATTTAGAACTTAATCGAAAAGAGGTAGACGTTATTGCTATTCCATCTAAAAATCAGGTTATTGTACATGAACCTAAAAATAAAGTAGATCTAACGAAATATTTAGAAAACCAGCATTTTCGATTTGACTATGCTTTTGATGATACTTGTAATAATGAGACAGTTTATAAGTAAGTGAATTTAAATTGTATTTTTTTTAAATTCATATACACATTATTGATTTTAAAATTAAATGTTTAAATTAGATTTTCCGCAAAACCACTTGTAAAAACTATATTTGATGGAGGTATGGCGACTTGTTTTGCTTATGGCCAAACTGGTAGTGGAAAAACACACACTATGGGTGGAGATTTTCATGGCAAAACCCAAGACTGTAAAAAAGGTATTTATGCAATGGCTGCCAAAGATGTTTTTCGATTTCTTAACTCGCCCAACTATTCACCATTAAATTTGGTTGTTACTGCAAGCTTTTTTGAAATATACAGTGGAAAGGTAATTTAAAATAATAATAAATCATTTGCTGGGTATTATATAATATTTTTTTTTCAGGTATTTGACTTATTGGGCGATAAAGCTAAATTAAGAGTACTTGAAGATGGTATGCAAAAAGTACAAGTAGTTGGCCTAACTGAAAAAGTTGTTACCACAGTTGAAGAAGTATTAAAACTGATTAATGATGGTAACAGTGCCAGGTAATTTTTTTTTTTTTATTATTAATATAATTACAAATTATTGTTAAAATTAATTTTTTCTAGAACTTCTGGCCAAACATCAGCAAATAGTAATTCTTCAAGGTCTCATGCTGTTTTCCAAATTGTATTACGTATACCCGGTCTAAATCAAATACATGGAAAGTTTTCTTTAATAGACTTAGCTGGAAATGAAAGAGGTGCTGACACATCATCAGCCAATCGACAAACAAGTAATACCTATATTCTAACATATTTGTTATTCTTTTGTATTTATCTTATAGCACCCTTATTACATTATATTATAATGTTATAATACATAAAATATATTTATACAAAAACCCTAAAATGTATTTATTGTAGGAATGGAAGGTGCTGAAATAAATAAGTCTCTTCTTGCACTAAAAGAGTGTATTCGTGCTTTGGGTAAAAAAGGGTCTCATTTACCTTTTAGAGCTAGTAAATTAACACAAGTACTTAGAGATTCCTTTGTTGGTGAAAAAAGCAAGATATGTATGGTATGAAATTTATTAATTACATTTAACTTTAGTATTATAATTTAAATTACTGTATAATAATATTTTTTTTGTATACTTTAGATTGCAATGATAAGTCCAGGAATGAGTTCATGTGAACACTCTTTGAACACGCTCCGTTATGCTGATCGTGTGAAAGAGTTAGACGCATCAGATCCTGCAACTGGTGATAATCAAACTCCTATGTATTCTTTACCAACAAGCAATTCTCCTAACATATCTCGTAATTTACAAGATGTGAGTATGGCTGATGATGATTTGGCAGCACTTCGGTCGCTTAATGTAAGTGCTTAAATATATATTTTTAATTTTCAGATAAAATTAATTATATCTAAGTTTTTAACAATTAACATATTATCTTAATAGGAAGGTGAATTATCTGCTGACTTGTATAACTTCCATGAAGCTGTATCTCAACTACAAGAACAAGAAGATGAAATGCTAGACAAACACAAGTCATTATTAGAAGCTGGACAAAAATGGTTACAAAAAGACAAACAATTGTTGGCAATGACTAAAAATGTTGACTACGATCAAGATGGTAACACAGATCACAAAACCTGTATAATTGTTGCCCTTCAACTTTTAGCTTTACCTATTGCTTATGCTTTATTTTTTATTTTTATACTTCCATTATTATAAATTAGTAATTTTCATGTTTTAATAGTACAGTAAATTGTAAAAAATAAACCCGCAAATTACTATATGCCAATTTCCTATACTTGATCCAGTATTTATTGTTTGTACATAGTTATTAAGCATGGTTTGACATTTAAATTTCCCTGAATGATTTTTGTTTATTATTTATTTTAATATTGCTATTTATTGTCAGTTAACATTAACTTTGTATGTTAATCTTTATGACTCAAGTGTTTTGTATTTAAAACATTTATCATTTAATATTTATGAATAATTTTATTTATAGAAACGGTATAGTTTATATTATGTAGTTTATAATTTAATTAGATTTTTAAGTTATTCTTCATACAAATTTCACGATAATACATTATTTCCATATAATATCTTCATTCTTAATTAGAATCAAAACAAATATTTAACTATTACTATTTTCTAATTTTAAAATTTATACAAAACAAGAATATTTTTTTATAAATAATAAATAATGACTAGTAATTTGTATTTTTAATTCGTAATTCAAACTAATCACCTTTTATATTGGTTTTTACTACAAGTGTTTTTTCTGATTAATTATATTTGATAGATTTTTCTTTATTTATAGGTAATATAAATATAAATATATTTCATATACATTATAGCAAAGTTACTTAGCAAATTATAGCAAATTGTGATAAATAGGGAACAAATTTATATCAAACAATAAATATTTTAAAACTATTTTTCATTGTTCAACTATCTAGACCATTTTTGTAATATTAACTATTTTTTTTCATTTTATTCATATTATGTAAAAAAAATCTCAATGATCAAAATCAAAAATAATATTATCTTAATAATATATCATTATTTTAATATTTTAAGGACATATTATGTTTTTTAAGAATTTTTTGCTTTTTGAAGTATTTTAATTCATACCCTAATGATAACTGATATTAATCATAATACATCCATTTATACCATAATTAAAACTGATAAGTTGTTGGATATGAACTACAAGTTTCCTGAAAATATCAAGTTTAGGATAATTTTGTATTTATATAATTTAAATGTCAAGTGGTATATTTTAAAATATTAATATTTTATTTACTGCCGCTTCCTTAAAATGAGTATAAATGAATATAAAATGTGCTTTTATAATTTTAAATAATTAAAATGTGAAATGTCCAATTCTCATTTTAAGAGCAGTTATAATAATAATTATATGTATTTTTTTCTTTTAATATTACATAAAATAATTTATCTATTCAAATATAATTGAATATGATTATGGTTACATATTTATATTTTAGTAGTGTATAATGTTTATTCCGTGTAGTTTATTTTTATAATACTATTAAGTATATATTTTAATTTATTTGTCTACATTTTTTAAAAAAAAAAAGGTCTAGCTTTATAATGTATTTGTTTGAAATATTTTTTAATTATCATTACCATTGTTTTTAATTTTATTGTTGATATGCTATATTTTTAAATATATTTTTTTTCAGCGTATTCATTGCAGCTCCTCAATTTACTTCAAGATAAATTGGTTACCACTCAAAATCTTGTCGAAACTGTACTTGCATTCAGAAAACAGTTAACAACTGAGGAACAATTCAGTCAAAATATAATTAGAGGTGGTCACCGTTAAAAAAGATATATTGTTGTTTTGTCATAGAATTGTAATTGTTAAGTCTGTTTGTAATACAATATGATAAAAAATAGAGATAAAGGTTTTAATTTCTATTTTTATCATAAATACTACTATGTGATTTTTTTTTTCTCGGTGATGCTACTATTAATGGCCTATGAACACAAAAACATTGTTTATTGGTTTTTACCTACTTAATATTACTAAATTGTTATAAGTCTTAAGCTCAATAACTAATATCTTATTATTGTTATGAATATTATAAACTTATTCTTCTAACTTTAAAATCTAGTTATTAATTTTTTTTTTTTTAACAAAAGCATTTACTGATTTTTATTATTAATTCACAAATTAATTTAATATATATATATATATTATCATTGCAGTTACTTAATATATTTTTTTAAACATATTTTAAATATTAAATGGCAAATAATAAATTATATCACAATACCATTAATTTGTCTGTATTTGTAAATAAAACATAACTATTTAATAATAATTAAACTAAGAAATTATTATTACATTATTCATCATTTTAATTTGCTTATTTAAATAGGCTTTGATGTTGAAATGTTTATTTAACATTATTTTTTTATGTAAGTCTTATGTTTCCTCGATTAATAATGATTAGAGTATAATTTTTTTTAAAAAATTTTGAGTTTTCATTTTACTTTTTCCTATTTCACATATTTTTAATCCATTTATTTTTATACAAATAAATCCAGCATTAAATTATTCTTAGACTCAATAACATTATTTTTATTTGTTTTTAAATTAAATCATTAATCTTTACCTACACTTAATATAAGAATATCATTTTAAAGGAAATAATTTTTGATTCATTGAGCTGTTATTTAATTTAATGTGAGTAAATGTGTAAAATGTGCAAAAATAAACTCAACAGTACTATATATTACCCTGGTATTTTTGGGCGCTTTATAATTAAACTAATAAGTCTTGGTTATTTTCTATATTACTTTCAATTAACAACAGTTTTATATCAATGAAAATACTTAAAAAACTGGTTATCTGTAGTTAGAATATATTATTTTAAATACTCTTGCATTGTTATAATTATGGATCTTGCTGGTAAAATAATTTATTTTATTTCGGAATATATTGGTGTGAGCATACTTCCATAATTTTGGTAAACAAAATTTATTTAGTATTGGAGTAATGTATCACTTGTTTACAATAATATGTAGTTATTCAGTTGTTTATGTTAACATTTTTTTCAGATAAATATTGTTTAGTCATAAATGACATCAGTGTAAGTTGGGTTTTTTGTTTATGGTAATCAATTTTGTTTTTAACCTAACATTACAACTTTTTAGCTAATTTTTTTATAACTAAAAAGTTAAATTTATCATGTAAAATTGATGTTTATTGATTTTACTGATTAAATATTAGTTTTTTATGTTTACAAAAACTATCTTCTCCGAAAAACAAAGAAAAAACTTACCATAATTATCCAAATGGATTATTATTTTATTCCCATTAAATTCAATATTTCTATCAAATATTTTTATAGTTAACATTTTTCTCCATCTTATATTATTTAAAATCATAGACATAAAAGAAAAGACTTATATGTTTATGATTGTAATGATATGAATAATTTATTATAAATAGTATAAAACTGATTAAAAAAATATATATATACATTACACACAAATGCCAATAAAATACTTTTTATCAGGAAAATATCATTGGAAGTAGGACTTAACGAGAATCTCTATGTGAAATAATATGATACAAATTTCAAACATTTTTTTCCCTCTAATTTACAATTTATAAAAATGTATATTCAAAAATTAATTTTACACCATGCACAAACTCAAAGAATTAAGTTGGTTGACATCTTGCACAACATATATACTAATGTCATTGCAAGTTAATTAAGTTTTTTTTTTTGCTTTGGTTATTATATCTACCAATAATTTGATGAGTTACGTGTTATTAATTTTTATATTGTGCTGTGGACTCAATGTAACTCATAATAAATCTAAAAGAATATAATTAATTGAAATCACATATACATATGATTATACTACGGTTTACATTATAATTTTGTAAGTTTCGCCAATTTATCGCGTGAAGTATATTTTTTAAATATTATTTTGGTGTCTAATATTTTTGACAGTTTTAAATTAATTTTTAATTAGTTTTAATTATTAAAGTATCTCCTGTATACATACGCCCTGTCAATTCACATAAAACCTATTTCGTCATTAAACTTATTTTTAATCTTGTTTAGACTTGCCTTATTAAAAGATTGAAAACTATTTTTATTGTGTATTATATTATATTTATTATATATAGCTGGAATAAAGTGTCCCCTACAGAATATTATTTGAATTAAAATAACAAGTTTATAAAACAGAGACTAAACTATCATCAAAAATTGTTGAATAATTTTCACACTTCTTAAATATAAGGAATATAGTAAATTTATCCCTCACGGTAAACCAATCAAAGTTTATATCGTAAATATTAATGATGTTACGAACTGTATATAATGTTAAGACTTTTGACAATTTGTTAATATTTTAACAAACTAGTTTTTGGTATTATAATTTTTGTTTTATTAACTGTACAGTAGATTATGAAATATATACAATTTAAATAAAAATATATTATATATAATAATATAGCAGTAATATTACTAAGGTTAGGTTAAGTGTTATAATAACCAATAATTGTATTTAACAATTTTTTTTTTAGTTCAGTTTAGATTCGAGTCGACCTCAAAAATGAGTGTTCATAATATCACTAAATCATATTAGATAGGTCTAATTATATAAATCTTTGACTCATCCCAGAACCCTCTGAGGCTCTAACCAACAGAAGAACGTTCTTATAACCCTTAATCTTACAATTATAACTACTAGTATTTATAGTTTTTATGATATCACATTAATTATACTTAACTTAATTATAAATATAATTAGTTTTATTTAAAATTGTAATTTAATCCAATATTTCTCAAATTAATTTTAAAAATCATGTTTAACGAATACAGATGTACAGACATCTAATATTGTATATTATTATATCTAAAGATACTTAAAAAATTGCACACCAAAGCAGTTTTAATTATAATTTTATTTTACAGAACCTAGAGGCAACTTTTACAATGACCATGGCTACAGCGATAGACATTAATTGCAATGTAGTTTTTAATGTAAATATTTCGTCCAAAGAATTGATGCTTGATAATGTTTGACCGCTTTGACAGCATATATAATTGTATGGCATTAACCCTGTATACATTAAAATAATATTAAATTAATATAATTTAATACGTAATCAAAACTAATTATATTTTATGATTTTTTAATGGAGAAATATACCAAAAAATGTAGTATACATAAATGTCCAAAGAGGAATTCTGACAATTGGTGCGATTAAGTTTAACAACCAATTTGGGGTGACTGGAATGATACGTAAAACTAGAAGTAAATACCAAAGTTGATCTCTGTTTTTTTCTATCTAAATCACACAATAGACATAGTTAATTATTATAATTTATAATGTTAAGATACTACTTGGCTACAGAGCAATTGTATAATTATTGATATATTTAATTCAGTAATTTATATAAAACTATATTATATATTATTCAAACAATGTTACATTATAAATTACAATCACACAAATACGATCTTATTACAATTTAAAATACTCATAATATTATGCTTACTAAATTTTCTAGATTGATTTTAGATGATATTAGCATACTGGGGAAATAGTTCACTACCAAAATTTCAATGCCACATATTTTGGATAGAAGGTAACATAACGAAACACCTATGCTTGATAGTGTGCATACTAATAAGAGTCCAATGCCAGAACCAAATAACGAACCAGCCATTATGTTCTAAAAATGAAGTTTATAATAGTATCAAACATATTGATTAAAATTAAATTAAAAATACTAACCAGAATAATGGAGCCAGGAATACAAAAAGTTTGTTTGATAATATAAATGCTACTAAATAAAGTAATCATGTAAAAGTAATTACTACTGTAATACTGTTTGAGACATGAGTTTAACTCTGTGATTTCAGCTATAGTCTTGGGTACTGCGAATTTGATACTGCACTAAATATTGAAATTAATAGAGTAAATTATATACTTAAATAAATTACTGCATTGTAAATGTTTACTTTGTTTTCTATTACTGGAGCGTTCTCAATAAGGTAATATAACCAAAATATGCATACTGAAAATAGTGGAACCACTAACAGCATCCGTAGAAGTGTCATCTATGAAAAAAACAAATTAATCATAGTTAATTTAATATATGATTTAATTATTTGGGGTAAGTAGGAAAGATTTTTATGGTTTTTTTTAAGATTGTAGATATAGTTTTAATGATATTTATATTGTGTAAAATATTTTAGATATATGTACAGATATAAATAATACAAGAAAAAAGTATGTAGATCTAAAGTTTATTTTATATATTTTTTTTCAAAAGTGCATTCCCATTGACTCGTTGGATGGGGTGAATAGGAATACAACAAAAATACAATATTCCCTTTAGTAAGTTGCCCTTGCATATGGCGAATAGGAACAAAATTTAAATTATTAATAATATTTTAACAAAATAATAACAATTTAATAAAATAATATGCTATTAACATTATACATAAAATATTAACTACATATTGAACAAGTTACTTTAACTTTAACAGTCTTACTTTTTTTTAAAACATTTCATTAACATATGTGATAAAAATAATGACATGCTGCAGCAGAAAAAAAAATTTTTATCTCTTAATTATCATATCTATTTTATATCAATTCCAGTATCAAAGGCGTTTTTATATGGGATAAAAAATAAAAATTGCTATTAATATTATTTTAGGTTTTGTATTATAATGTATATATAGATACAGCACATGTTTAATTTTATTTTATTGCAATTCATTTTTTTATATTATAAAATGGTGGGGGGAGGATTCGGTTTAATAAAGTTTCCAAAAAAATAAACCTGAACCCCCTTTATAAATTTTTAAATACGCCTCTGTTCAGTATATACACGAATTTAGATAGTATTGATCATATATATGTTTAATAACTATAAATAAAGATAGATTTCTGAATAGATAACCAACTCCATTAGTAAAAAATTGAAGCCGGCATCCATTTATGGGTTTGGCTCAAATTATAGTAGAAAATCGATATTTATTTAACATTGTTCCTAACATAGATTTTTTTTTTTGCATTTTTTAGTGTGTAATTTGACTTTAAATATTGAAATTTTAGTTTTTGTTTCATCATAATTGGCTGACTTTTTTATATACTGACATTAAGCGATATTTAAAACATATTACGATATTCAAATTTGTATATTTTATTAAAAAATAAAAGTTTTTTAGTAGTTTACATAAATAAATATATATGGATAAAATAACATATAAAATTATATTATTATAAAGATTATATTTTTATATTTGCTTTGCATAATATTTTATTATACAAAACTATAGATAATATTAGATAATACCTAACCTATTATACTTGATTATATTTATTTACTGTTTCTTATTACGGATAATTTTCTTTTTTATACGAATTTGTGCTTCGATAATATTAGCAGGATCTCGTATTAAACGAAAACGTCGAAAACCCCTTGGAAGCTTGGGATCAACAATTTCAGGTAACATACAATCCCTGTAAAATATTTTTGGAAGCATTTTTTTTTCTCCATAAGTCTTCATCCCTATTAATATGTTCAACAAATATATTATTATCGATACTCAATAAAATGAATATGCATGTGGATTTTTTTGTAGTATTCGATTGGCCTTGAATTTTCCAATAATATTTATATGTTTTTTTGAGTCTTAGTCCTGTTTCTGTATACTCTAAGCAAAATTGTAATTTTTTATTTGAGGATGCGCCATTTAAACTTTTTTACCTATAGATGGAATACACTTTACCTCTACTATTTTATCATTTTCTAATAAACCGTCAGGACTTTCACCCAAAAATGGATAATCGATATCAATAAATAAACCACATGGTTGTACATTTGTTTTATATATATTTTCATATTCTTTTATAGCAATCTTTTCATTTTGTCGTCCAAATTCGAGATGTTTTGAAACAATATGTTTTGTGTATAATAGTGACTTGACCAAGTTATGACATGATGTTGTTGGTTTTTTTAAAATTACTGAACCTAAATTAGAAGCAGTAAGTTGATTTTTTCTTGCTTCATGTCAGTCTATATTATCATGTTGACCAATAGTTTTTTTTTTTTGTAATTGATCAACTGTATCAATACTAAAAGCATCATTACTCAATTCATCCAATTTTTTTTTTTATTAAATTCAAAATCCTCTTCTATTATATTTAACTCCGCAACATCTGGTCCACAGTCAAAGTCATGGTTTATTTTGTTTTTTTTACAAAAGCAATACAATATTTAATTTTCTTTTTCATTTTAGTTTCGTTTGTCTTCGATGATATAATGGGCTTAGATACATTTGTTTAAAATATTTTTCCTGGGCTTTTTCCTGTAAGTTTTTTCCAAGGACTTATATGCCAAAATCGACCCTTAGAGTGAACTTGTGTTGCACCTAAAACTCGTCTTTGGTAGGATCCTGTTTTAGTGTAGTTCACACGTTTTCCACTTGAAAATTTTGCAACTTGACTCATAAAATTGTCTGCTATATTTGTTGTTGTATTATAAACCAACAGATCAGCTTTTCTTAACACTTTATCAACAATTGAAATAATTTCATCCATTATTTTTCTACTAGCCATTAATGGTACATAATCTTTTTCACCAAAGTCCAATCTTGTACAATAAAATTGACGACAATTTGTATAGCAACCAACGACATGATATGGAGCATTTTTTATATCTTTTCTTAGCATATCAACATCATTTGATTTTGGGGGGATTTATCTCGAACCCCCTTCCCCCATTGTATGTACGCCACTAGTTTCATTGGATATCTATCAAATGTTGACAAATTATATTTATCAATAATAATAAAATCATTAAATAAATATTATTTTAAAATATGAAAAAAAACTTGTTTATTACATAATAAAGATAGAATTAATATCGAATTTATTTTTATGAAATAAATTACAACAACTTGTGAAATTATGAACTATATTAATAAATTATTATAAAGTATTGAAGTATGATGTATTATATACGATATGTAAATATAAATTAAATTCATAATAATTTAATACATTTTAATAATAATAAAATATATGAAATTTATACAAAATATAAATTAAAAGTACGATATACGTTACATAATTTCGTCGGTAATTTATATCTCGGCGCGATTGTCATACTAATAATGGCGGAAATTATCCTATTATCACAAATTATATGAAACTATTATCATTGATTACAGAATAATCAATGCTATTATCATACCGGGCTTTGTTTACATCGATAGTGAGCTATCGTTTTTCATAATATAAGATATAACTGTGATATTTTATTCGATTTGTTCTTTTATAATGCATTTTCCGATAATTATTGAAGTAAGAAACTATAATAACATTTAATATTAGTATATTACAGTACAGTACTATAGTCAAATATACAGTGTTGAGACTTATGGAATTTATTTGTTTCCTTTCACAGTTTTTACAATTTCCCATTTAGACAACTGAAAACGATTTGATTTTTGATTATAATTCGTATTAAATTAAAAGTATTTCAAATTTGTTTTCGCTCCCGTTTTTATATATAAACATGTTCAAGAATAGAATGAAAACCATTAGTTTGTTTGCATATGAAGGTCTCGTCCGAACAGTCAAACATCAGATGATATATAAAAATACGAATACCCGACACTATGTTTCTTCGGAAGTAAGACTAATTATCGTAAATACTTTGTAGGTACACGTTTAAATATAAATGCAATTTTGTTAAAATATAAATTGTCCGTTCAGAGTCGATTCCCATTGATATTTGGCTTAACTATTCCGTTTTTTGGATACAATTCGTCCACTTTAACTAAAACTGATAATGTTGATCCAGCTGTTGACAATATAAAAGAGGTTTTGACACAAAAAATAGTTGAAGCTGATCAACTATTTTTGGTAAATAAGTACGAGGATGTTGTACGTCTACTAGAAGAATACAAGGTGATTTTAACTACTTTTTTTTGTTATATATTGTAGTTAAGATATTATATAAAATAAGTATTACAGGTATTATGTTAAGAAATTAGTAATGTTTATATGGTGAATTGTGATTTCAATTAATTATATCTGAGATTTAAAGTTTGTAAATTAAACCATAATTTATGACGTGTATAAAATTTAAAAGTGATTATTTTATTGAATTGTCGGTCAACTATTATCTAAAAACATAGTGTCAGCACAATGGGCTGAAGTTTTTTGGTAGTTATAGCCAGAATAAACACTTATAAATCTGTGATTATAAATTATAGATTTTCTTGCTGGTGCTTTTGAATCCATAAATTAGTAATTAGGAATATATTATTAAAATCGTAGTAAATTTAAAAAGATAATTAAAATAAAATAATTTTATTTATAGTCTAGGTATTTGTTTTTAATAAACAAGATATAAATAAATTATTACATAATAGTTTGTTTTTAGTTTTTATCCTACAGATAGATTATTAGTGGGGTATTTAGAATTTTATTTATGGTGGTAGGGCACACGCTATCTAAAATTCTAAATTAATTTCTAGATTCATAAAAGAAAAGAATATATATAAATACAAGTATCGCCTCTATGCCCTCTACAACTTGATACACCATTGTAGGTGATTTTAATTAATTTTTTAACTTTGTATAACATATCTTCTAGGATAAAAATGATGTCCAGGTACTTTGGCGTTTATGCAAAGCCGAATACAACATGAGTATAGATGAAAACATTAGTAAAGAAAACAAAAAAAAATTAATTTCATCAGCTCATGAATCAATTATTAAAGCATTGAGCATTGATTCAAATATATCTGAAGTTCACAAATGGGCTGCAGTATTAATTGATGCATATAGTAATAATAATTTAGGAATCAAAGAACAATTACAAAAGTTGGAAACTGTAAAATTTCATTTGCAAGTATGTTAAGTGAAACAAACTTAAATGTACTTACAATAACTAATTTATTGAAAAAATAAATTTTACCTTAGAAAGCCTCAGAACTAAACCCGAAAGATCCATTTATACGATATATGATTGGTTACTGGTGAGACTTTTATCTTATTCTATTAGTTACCAATAATTCATGTAATATAATTTAATATATTATTAGGGTAATTATAATTTTTTTGTTATTAAAATGGTAGAAATTAAATTTTATATTGTGAATTTTAATGGTGTTTTTATTATTTTTATAACATAAAGTATAGATTACCCTGTATTGTATTAAAGGCCCTCGAAACAAATTTTAGGTAACTTCTTATTTTATAATGCAGAGATTATAATATAATTATAGAACCTTATCATTTTTTTTATTAAAATCGAAAGATTTCTTTGAACTATTGGACTTTTTATTTTATTTTATACAATACCAGAAAAAACCAAAATTGAGAATAATTCAAAAATTTATTACAGTTTCTGGGATTAAAATTTTTAAAATTGAAGTTCAATGCAATCTGTAAGAAGTCTTCATCTTCTAAATAAAAATCAAATAACCAAAGTCTGACAATATTACACAAAGTATGAAAGCTTTTCCTATGTGGTATGTTTTTCTACTAAAGACATATTAGCACTGGAGCCCTTAATTTGTTTTGTATTATGAAAGAGTTATTATTATTATTTTATATTATTACATATTATTATATTAGTTTATGTATTTATATTGTTTAATTTCCTGGAATTCATGAATATATTTTTAGGTGTTATAACCTTGCTGATATTTCTTGGTTTCGGCGAGAAATTGGATCAATTATATTTGGTACTGATATTCCAACATCCACTTTTGAAGAAGCATTAGAATATTTTCGAGAAGCTGAATCACTACAACCAAAATTTTATTGGTTTGAATACATAAATTAATAAATTATAAATTAAGTTTATATTTTATATTTTATCTAATTAAAATACAATAAATTAATTTTATTTATAGCAAAAATCTCCTTATGCTTGGCAAAACATTTTTGAAAATGGATAACAAATTTAGTGCTGAGTATTATCTAAAGATGGTTACACAATATCCAGCTAAAACTGTTGAAGACCATCAGGTGAATATATTTTAGATTCAATAAAGAATTAAATTTAAATTTAACTATTTATTTTTATTATAATAATATTATATATTTTATATACCTATAACTTAAAAAAGTATATAATTTAAAAATATTTCATTAACTATTAACCATAATTGCAGTGTTTACATAGCACTTTTAGGAAAATTGTATTTATTATATTCTAAGTAGAGTTTTAATTTTTTTTAATATGCATAATATTTTATTATAATAAAATTATTTAGTTAATTGTTTTATGCAAAATAAAGTATAATAGTATTTAAATTCTATACTAAATATAAAGAAATTAATTTGTGGTGTGAACATTGTGATGTGGCAACTATTGAGATTCTTAAAGTCATAATGTTATCACTAAAAAGTTAAACATAGTTTATATATAATTTTTACAATATTAATATATTGTTTATACGGTGTATGTCTGAAGGATTAAAAATTTTACATTGATATTGTGTTTAAAAATGTTAAATTATTGTATACATTCTATATATTATATGAATAATATATTAACCAAAATAATTAATATTTATACACAAGGATATAAAAATAGTTGCTTGCTTAGTTAGAATTTACCATACAATATGATTACACATGAAAAGTATACAAATCTATGATCTAAATTTAAAAATTATTAATTTTTTTATTAATATATAATTATTTCTATATTACTATACCTATTACTATAATTTTATCAACAATAAATTGTTAATTATTTTGTATTATAGCGCAGTATAGCATCAACTTTTATAGTAATTATTTTATTATGAACTTAAAAAAAATGTTTTAATATACTATTTATATGTCACAATTTCCATTTCAGGCCAAAATAGAAGCAGAAAAAGTTCTTAAATCCTTCTCATAAGTTATTTTGCTTTTTTAACTAATTTTTATTAATTATAATTTATATTTTAGTAGTTATTAATATTTACCATATAATTGCTTTAATTAGTATCATAATATTAGAAAATAATTAAATAATACTTACTCTTAATAGTTATCACTGAAAATCTATTAAAATGTATTCTAGTGTTATTTTTTTTTACTTTTGTAAAAACATGCTCTACTATTTTTCTATATACAATATAGAAGTAACTACACATTTTATTTTTTAGTAATGTTATTTATTTTACAAGTTATATTAATTTTGTGACCATTTTAATTTTTTTTTATATAATAATAAAAAAGTCACAATTTTATAATTGTATTAAATCTTAGTATTCATTATAGTTTGACAAATGTATGATATTCGTTATAATAATATATTCTTAGTTTTACATTAATTTGGTCACAAAGCTAAATATGAAATATTAATAATTATATTTATATTATATTAATTATATTATGTATTATTATTGATACATTTTTAAAAAACATGTTTGTATTAGATTTAACATTAAGAGGATGCTAATCACATGTTTGTTGTCTTATATTCGATATCATGGTAGATCTATGTTCCACAGTCTTAGTACAGTTTATTTATAATTAATATTAGAATAAACTTATAAATCATCAAAATTTATTTAGACTAATGACTGTGCTCCAGCTTTGAGTCTTCTTCAAATATTTTAATTTTAAAACTAGTTCTATGGATTTAAAAAGAAATAGTTTGTTGCTTAAATAGGTTAAAAGTAAATCAGACGCGTTTAAGTGTATAATATGTCATGATTGTTTATTTTATGATTTTACTGTCACACTAGGTAAAATAAATTAATATTATATACAATTATTTATTTGGTTATAAGTTAATTTAATTAACACAAAAATACATTTTACACACATAATCGTTAGTTGACTGTCGCAAGTCAAGTGAAGTAGCGAACACAAAGAACACTCTAGCCCCCTGTGCATCACAGTCTAGGTAATTTATAATAATTAATAAATGTTATTTAACATTCGGCCATCCTAACAAGGTGACCTCACTTAATCCTTTACAAAATATTTATTAACAAGACTAATATGTAGCTTAATATAAAATTCTAATTATATAAACATAGTAATAATAGTATTTTTAGTGTTTCGCTTATCGATTAAGATAATTAATAAGAAAACACTAATTTTTATGTAGAAGAAAAAAATGTAGATCGTTCATTTTTTTAGACACTAAGAAAATTTACAAACACAATTAAATACATGCACTACGTGTATGGACCAACTAACTGACTGACTGATTAATTACTAATACTTGACGTTTTTGTTACGTCGCGCCTTTTTATAGTGTGTAGTGTTCTAGAAAATTCTTTTATGGAGCGTTCGAGAACATTCGCGCGTATATGCATTTGTGTTGCCTATGCGTCGCGAAGATTCCCGATCAACACAGTTCCATAGTCACTACATTACTCCCCCCTCAGTACACGGAGTGTTTACAATAAGTTATTAATGACATGGTTTTATAAGATATAATTTGTAGTCAAATGTTTTGGGAAATGTACTTTTCTTGCTGACCGCGTTTGCCTTGGTTGTGCTGGAATTGCTGTACTTGTTGTGTCCGTGTTATGTTCAGGTGCTTTGTCTTCTATGTAAGCGGGTTTGAGTCGATCGATTGATATTGTTTTGGATGTACCATTGATTAGAAGGTCGAATGTCTTGGGTGTTCTTTTTAACACTTGAAATGGTCCTTCGTATGTATATGTTAATTTGGGCTTCAAAGCGTCGATTCTTTGGTATACATGAGTACATGTTTCTAGGTCCTATGGTATGTAAGTGCGTTTTGATGATGATGTGTGGTGGTATACTATTGGGACTACTTTTGAAAGTTGCAGTTGAAGTTGTTTTATGAAGTCGGATGGTTCTGGTAGTTCTGTTTCTTCAAAAAATTGTCCTAGTGTTCTTAGCGTTTGACCATAGACTAGTTCGGCTGGGGATGCTTTTAAGTCTTCTTTTAGTGTTATGCGTAAGCCTAATAAGATCATAGGTAGTTCTTCTGACCAATGGATGCTTTCTTTACATGTTATAGCTGCTTCTACTGTTCTATGTACTCTTTCTATCATTCCATTTGCTTAAGCATGATATGGAGATGAACGTATTGCTTGAAAACCTAATGTTTTTGATAACTGTTTGTATAATGTTGATTCGAATTGTCTACCTTGATCTGTCGTTATTCTATGTGGTACTCCAAATCTTGCAATCCAATGTTGAATTAAGGTGGTGGCACATGTTTCTGCAGTTATGTCTTTTATAGGAACTGCCTCTATCCATCTTGTGAACCTATCAATCATAGTCAATGTGTATTTATAAGTTTTGGATGGTGGTAATGGTCCTACAATGTCAATGTGTATGTGTTCGAAACGACCTCCTGGTGGGTTAAAATTGTCGATTGGGGTAATTGTGTGTTTTTGTTTTTTGACATTTTTCACATGTTTTTACCCATGATGTTATATCTTTTTTCATTGATTTCCATACGAATCGTGGTTTAATTAGGCTAAGAGTTCCCTTTATTTCAGGATGAGATAAGTTATGAATAGTTGAAAATACTTTTCTTTGTAATGATGGTGGTACGATTGGTCGTATTTTACTAGTGCTTGTATCGCATCTAATTTTTTGGCCACCTTCTATTTCCATATCTTGTATTTTTAGACTAGTGTCGTTTAATATGTAGTCTTTATCTTGTGCGTTGGCAATTTCTTCTATTAAGTTTATTGGGTTAGATGCATTTGATACGCTTTCGACTCTTGAAAGGTAGTTTGCTATGATGTTGCTTGATCCGGCAATGTGCTGTATGTTGTTAGTAGTTAATTGTGATATAAATGAAAGTTGTCGTTGCTGTTGTTCAGATGCTTTTTCTAGTTTTTGTTTAAAAGCATGAATTAATGGTTTGTGGTCAGTATAAATTGTAAAGTCCTTGCCTTCTAATAAGTGAATGAAATGTCTACAACAATCGTATATAGCTAGAAGTTCTCTATCATAGGTCGAGTATCGCTGCTCAATAGTTGTTGTTAGTTTGCGACTGAAAACCTAGTGGAAGCGATTTATCATTAATTATTTGGTGTACAACTCCACTAATCGCCCTATTACTGGCATCTGCAGTGAGTGTTAGTTTGGCTGATTCATGTGGGTGTGCTAAGTGTGTTGATTTTTCCAATAATTCTATACATGTGTAAAATGCTTCTTTTGCTTCAGATGTCCAATTTATGATTCGCGTATCATTTTTCTTGTTATCTGGTATCAGCTCGTTCAGATGTAGTTGGTGATGTGCGAGCTGTGGTATGAAACGTCTATAAAAGTTAATCATACTGAGGAATCGCCGTAGATATCTTATTTGATTGGGTATGGGCAATTCTCTTATACATTTGACTTTTTCTGGGTTAGGTATGGTTCCTTCTTTTGAAATTTGATATCCTAAAAAGGCTATTGATTCTTGTCCAAAACTGCATTTTTCTAGGTTGATTTTCATACCATGTTGGGCAAGTGTTTTTAGTACTGTGTTTAGATGTTCCTTATGCTCTGTTTTGGATTCTGAAAAAATTAAAATGTCATCTATGTACGTTACTGTAAACGGTAAATCTCGGATTATTTCGTTTATGAACCTCTGGAACGTTTGTGCGCTGTTTCTTAGTCCATATGGCATTTTTAAAAATTCAAAGCTGCCAAATGCTGTTATTATTGCGGTCTTAGGAATATCTTCTTCAGCCATGTTTATTTGATTGAAAGCTTTTTTTAAGTCCAATCTTGAGAAAATTGTTTTGTTATGAAGTTGGATGTTTACATCATGTATGTGCGGTAAAGGATATCGATCTGGGACAGTTACTCTATTAAGTGCCCTATAGTCTCCACAGGGTCTCCATTCACCATTTGGTTTTTTTACCATGACAAGTGGGCTGCTCTAAGGGGAATTTGATGGGCGGCAAATGCCTTCTTCATACATTCTTTTGAATTCTTGTTTAGCTATTTGCAATTTTTCTGGTGATAACCTTCGTGCTTTGGCTGATACTGGCGGTCCGGTCGTTTGTATGAAATGGACAGTTGAATGTTTTGATTCTTTTTGATGAGCTGGATTGATGACTTCAGAGTATTTTTTTAATATGTCTCAATAGGTTGAGTTGTGTTCAATGAGTGAAACACCCTGTATATTGTCTATCTTGAGCAGGGTAACTAATGGTGTTGTTAAATGTGTAACGCCATCTTCAAGAAGTTGTTTGCGTTTAAGGTTGATTTGCAAGTTGAAATGTGTTAAGAAATCCGCTCCTAGAATACAACGAGTTACATCTGCAATTATAAATGTATAGTGAAATTGTCTACGAAGTCCTAGGTCTAAAACCATTGTTCGTTCTCCGTAGGTTCTTATAATTTGATTTTTTGCAGTGTAAAGAACTCGAGTTGAAATGTTAGATTTGTCTAACTTGTTAGGTTTTACTATCGAAACTTCGGCTCCACTGTCAACTAAAAATTTTTCGTTAGATTTTCTGTCTAGGATTTCTAAGCAGTGAGAGTCCCTTCGTGTCTCGATTGTAGGCACGGAGGGCGTTTTTAGTTTTCCGTTCTGATTGGTGGTTCTGGGATCCATTTACATGGTTTAACACATTTTTGTGCCTTACCGCGAAATTTGTAATGAAAATAACATAATGGTCCTTTGAGTTGTAACGTGACCGAGATTTTGAACGTGAGTGGTTCCGCCGTGTATTTCTTGTATTAGTTCGTTCTCACTGTAATTGAAGTTGCTTAATTTGTTGTTTGAGGTCTGCTATTTTATTTTCTATGTTATGTGGTTTGTGTTGTTCTTGTATCTGGTTCGTGTTTTTAGAGACTTCAACTACTCGGTCGGCCATTTCTGCAAGTTCGTCTACAGTTGCTGATTTTGGAGCTACTGCTAATACTATTTGTGCTTGTTTAGGTAAGCGTTGTAACCACATTTGTTTTATTAAGTGTGAAGGGCAATTTGTCCGGCTAATGATTTGATTTTCGACAACATCAATGAGGGTTTTTCGTCGCCTAATGAAATTCCGGAAATTAATTCACGGATTTTTTCTTCATCTGTTCTGCCATATGTGTTAATAAGCCTATCTTTTAAACTTTGATAGCAGTTTTCGGTTTTGTCTAATTCTAAAATGTCACTTACTTTTCCTATTATGTTTTCATCTAACATGGCCAAGATATTGTCAAATTTTGTTTGAGACTTATTTATGTGTGATAGTCTAAATTGAGCTTCGGCTCTTTTGAACCATGCAGCTGGGTCACATTTCCAAAATGGTGGTAGCTTTACGCCGTGGTAAATTTTCACCGAGGTTACATCCTCGGCGTTAGCCTCTGTTGGTTGACTTTGATCAGCTTATAATGTTCCTATTGAAAATATAAATATTATGATTTTATTATATTTTTATTAATATTTAATCTAGTAACTATGTCATTCAAAAATAATTTAAAAAAGTTACCGGGTGAATCTTCTCGTTCATTTTCCATACGCATACCATCACGATTTAAAATGATGAAATGCTTTCTATTTAAATGATCCAGTAAATTGGAAGTACTATTTGCTCTTTTGTAGGAGTTTTTGCACAATGTGCAAATCGCTATACCCGGAGTGTTTGGATCTTTATGAAAATATTTCCAAACCATAGATGAATTTTTTTTAGGATACGCCATAACAATAAAAAATATGTATTAACAAATAACAATAAAATAAAATATAAATACAAAAAATAATTATGATCACTCAAAACTCAACCCAATAGTTTATACTTTAATAGAATTGAACCCCTTCAACCGTCTAGTTTACACGACGTACGTGTTATGTCGCTAATCGTTATGTGTATCGTTTATTGTAATGCAAATTGTTGATTTTTAATCGACCAAATGACCACAAGGGACACAAGATAACTGATAAAGTGATAAGGATAACATAGGGAAATTGGCACCAAGAATTAGCCACAAAGGCAATTGTTTATGTATGAATGCCACCACGCACATTTATATCTAACAAAGTAACAAAGTAACAATGGAATAATTCATTATGTCAAAAATTATTCTATGGTCCTATTCGAATTTCGAATGAAAAACCATTAGATTGTTTTATTCTAATGAAAACCATTCGATAATTTTATTCGAATGAAAAATATTCGATAGTTTTATTCGAATGAAAACCATTTGATAATTCTATTCGAATGAAAAACATTCGATAGTTTTATTTGAATGAAAATCATTTGATAATTTTATTCGAATGAAAAACATTCGATAGTTTTATTTGAATGAAAATCATTTGATAGTTTAAAAATACAATCGAATGACTAGATAGTTTTAAACTATCGAACAAGTCGATAGTTTTTATTCGATAGTGCCCATCACTAGAAAATAGATAACCAAAAACTATACTCTATAGTTCATAAAATAATACTACATTACTACTGAGTAGTTTTATTATTTTATGTATTAGTACCTTAATTATGGAAGTCGTAGCTTTACATATTACATTAAATCAAATAAATCAATTGAATAATGAATATGTACAAATTTAATAGTACATCAAAATGTAATACAAAAAAATGGTAATTACATTAAATTCTCAACTTGTATATAGTATAACAATTAAAAAAATAAAAATTGACATGATAAATTTACCATTATCTAATACTTTTTCATCACTAAAATTAAAATCTGCATTTTCCACAGAATCTTTTTGCATAATAACTTCATTTTGCATAGTAATTTCCTAAAGGTGTCTTCACAGCTCACCGTGAAACGTGATAATTTAGAAATTGTTCACTATAATTTTTATGGTACTTTTCGATAACAGAACGTGTAGTTATGGTTATAATAACTTGGTATAATAAGTCATAGACTATACAGTATACAGTCCTAATCCTTTACAATTTGTAGGTTAGGTTGAATTTCAACAAATAAATCGGGGGAAAAAAAAACATTCCCGGTTGTATTAGTTTAATAGTTTAAAATATAACAATTATTATATTCATTCTAAATTTGTAATTGTGTTGTAATATTATGTTCTAATAATTAAAATTATTTTTTCACACTTATTAAAATCCGAAAAATATATCATTAGTTTGATTACCATTCGTGAACATCACGGTTCAAGTAGAATTAAAATCAACTATACGGTATATGCGGTATAAGTATGGTTTTGAGAACGTAAACTGCAATTAACTAGTGGTTAACCACATAGTAACCATATTATTCTACCAATCACAGCTCTAGAATATTTTTTCGGAAATCATGGTGAACTGTGAAGGCACCTTAATATAACATCATTGATAATAATATATTATCGATGATAACATCAAACACATACAACCGTTTTAGCATGTTCCCTTTTGAAAGCCAGTTAACCTCTGTATGAAAAAGTAATGTGTTATATTCGTAGTCTAATTCCACAAAAAGTTTTTTTGAAAATACGTGTGTTAAGTGCTTTGCTTTTTACAAAGTTCACTAACTTTATTGCTAGTTTCAAAACACTAGCTAATTCTTCTGGTAATGTTTTTGTAGCTAACGCTTGCCGATGAATGACGCAATGTGTTGTTAAAGTTGCCGGATTTTTTCTTTTATTAATGTTGCAAGACCTGAACGTGATCCTAGCAAAGCTGGAGCTCCATCCGTACAAAAGCCAACTAATTTCTCCCACTCGAGATCATGATATTCAAAATAATTGCTAATGATTTGCATTACATCAGTCCCTTTTGACGTTGTCTCAAGTACATTTGAGAACAATATCTCTTCTTTTATGGTCTTATCGTCAATATCTAAAAGCCGTGCAAAAACTAATAACTGGCAACAATCCGCAATGTCAGTAGTTTCATCATATTGAAGAGCGAAGTAAGGGGACAATTTTATTTTACCTAGTAGCTGTACGCGCAAAGTCAGTCACTGTTGGCCGTAACTTTTGGTACCACGACACTATATTTTACCAATGATGAGCACTGTTGGCCGTAGTAATTAGAATGTCGTAACTAATTAATTAATGGACTGCATAAATTGTAATATTTAATTTTATTGAATTACAGTATACATTAATAAATTGGACGTCGCGTGCACATGCTATCACGCTGACGGCATACACGTAACTGAAACATTTGCTATATACACAATTACTATCGGGTTTATGGGGTTTTTACAAAACCGTACAGTAGCTGTTCTTCGACATCTCATGACATTTTTCCAATTCGTGCCTTTACTGTATTGTTGGACAGTGGCATATTTTCAATCTTTTTCTTGGTATCTTCACCGAAAATATTTGCAGCAATCAGCAAGCAAGGCTTAATTAATGTTTCACCGATACTGTGTGCTTTTTTCGACTTAACGATCAGTTGCGAGATTTCAAATGATGCGTTAGTACTTTTTGAGATAATGCGACACTTGCTCCACTTGTTCCAAGTTTCATTTTCTTTAAAGTTTTACATTTTCCTTCGAAAAATTCTGGTGGTCGGTCTTTGAGAATCGGATAAACTGCAAATGCCGTTGTAGCTTAGCAGGTTTCAAGGCATAATTACTAAGCAAAACAGTACATATAACATACTGAGGTCTTACTTCTCGATTTAATTTAATCTCAGTGAATTCGTATTTAATATAACTTTCATCATATTTCCTCTTCCGTTAAATATTCCTGATTAGAATGCTGGTTATGCGGATACTCACCGTGAAAACGGCGGTTTTGTGTATTAACTTCTCAAGACTTAAGATAATAAAAGTTGTTGTCGTCTTAACTGTGTGGCTGGAACTGATGAAGAGACACCAGGATCTACCGGTATTTATATCATTTTGTCCGCACTAGCTAGCGCACTCTCTGATAGGCTGAGCCGTTGTCGGTTTTCATATATTTGTAAATTTTTTGCATTATCTGAGTAGATGTCTTTACACCATCCTCTTCAATCGCAGAATCCTCTTAACGCACCAATGAATGCTGCGGTTATCAGATCACCCACTAACCTTGTACATGACTAACCTCTTTTATCTTTTATTATTAACACATCGGTACGTTGCAATGGAAATCTATAATGGTGGTTCATGATATAAATTATAACCAAAAAATTAATATTAATTGTATAAATTATGTGAAATGTCAATTACTAACCGATGGAACTGTATGGAGTTTCCTTTTAGTTGACTATTAGTACAACCAAATGCAGCACATGAAATAGCCATATTTAAACTAAATAGTATAAATAATAGTTTAATAGAAAAAATAATATGTGAAAGACAGTTTAGAAATTCAGCAAAAATTTTATATGTTTTAGTAGCGGGTACATATAAATAATAAAATATTAAATAATAAATTAAATATTAATATTATAAATTTATAATATTTATTATTTAATATTTGGTTTTTTTTGCCGTACAGTGGTGGGGGTAATATTATTAGCGCCCGGCCGTTTTCTGTTATCAAGTACATATTCCAGTATTCTTATCTATCTCGATGCTTATTTGTTCCTTCTTAGGTTTCTCATACTGCCTCAGTACGTACTTACCAATAAATCAGTGTATAATAAAACACAAAAATTGATACGTATGAATATTATTATAATTATTAATGACGCTCACAAAATATATATTTATACACTAATGGAAATTTGAACACGAGGCGCATACAAAAGAGATTAAACGACAAGGTGCGTGATGCATAATGATCACAAAATCATAATGTACAATATTATGTATAATTAATTATTATCATATTGATAATTTTATTTGTAAAATCTACAATAAATTATTATTAAATATGGATAATATAGCTATTGTTGATCTTACAATTATATTACCTATCAATTTATTTTCCGCTAATAATTAATATTATATTGACAATATAATATTATGTTGTTTTTATAAAATATCTTATAATTTTAACAAATTGTTTTCTGGCTGACAATATTAATATTGTTAGACATCAACAATGTTATATTATTAAAATTACCAATGATATTTTTTTCGGTGTACATGCGCGACTTTGGACACATTATCGTCCACCGCCCGGTGAGCTCTTAGAACAGTCTGTAGTAAACTAATTAATGATTTACGATAGGTTGGACAATGATCCTCTACAAATTTGATCATAAGTATATTTACTATAATATTTCTAAAAATATACTGCATTACGATGGCGGTATGTAGTAATATCTACGTAAGACAAAGGTAACAAACATGTGAGTAGCATCCTCTTAAGTATACTTGTACTGTTCTGCCAACAAAGAAAGTTGTATATTATGCTAAATATCAAATACCTAATGATATTATTTTGGAGTAATATTCAGAATTAAAACATACATTTTTTATGTCTTAAACAAATTATTAATGTTTTGAAATAAGGTCATGATTTTAAGCCTTTAAGGAAAAAACAAATAATAATATGTTGTGCTTAAAGTAAGAAAATAGTAAATGATCAAAAAGTACAATACTTTTGCACATTTTTCTTGTGTATTCTTCGAAATTCTTAGTAAGAAATATTTGATGTTTTTTAGCTGCATGTTACACAATTATTATTTTATTCTGTTATAAATTTTTAAATGTAATGTAGATATGTTTTATAAAAAAAAATGTAATATAAATTATATTAAATATAGTTGTATATTTTAGTTTAATAACATCAAACTTCATCATATTATACGTGTATTAAAAATAGAAACATGCATTTATGTTGAGGAAAATCTAATATTACACATTATTTAATTGTACTTTTAGATGCTCTGTAAAAATTATAGCCTTTATTTTCTGATACGTTATAGCAATAATTGAACTCATAAAATATTTTTCTCTAAAGTATCAACATGGCATAAACAGCTTTCTATGTTTGATAGACAGTTATTCTAGGAATATCTTTACCTCCCTATAATCTGATTAAAATATATATAATATGTACAATAACAAATGTTTTGGTAATTTTTTTTTTAGATAAGTTTGTATGTTCTCTATGTGTTTTATTTATACACGCTACTTTTTTATAATTTGTAATTTTATATTTTATAATTGATCTCTAATAGTGTTATGTATGTCTTTTTTCAGAATAGATTTTAGTTTGTCCAGATTTACGATACATAATTATATAATAATAATTTTATTTTTACTTTTGTTATATAAATTAATTATTATAACTTAAATGATTTTACTAATAATTTTATTATGTTCAACATTTATTTAGTGTATTTAATATATTATGTATTACACTTACATTATTTATTATTCAGTTATTCTTATTACTATAGCGTATAATTATTTATAAAAATATTTGTAATACAAATAGATTTTAAAACAAAATAGCTTTATATAATAAATTATCTGCACTGTGTTAAGCTTGTACATGATCAAGGAATACATTAATATTAAATATCTGAACATAATAATATAAAATAAAATATGTTTTCTTATTATATTAGGTGATGTATATAATTTGATACGTTCAGTTAATGGATATGATTATTTTAGTGATGTTTTAAAATTCAAACAATTGTACACTACAATTACATAAATATAAATATATTCTAGAATATTAAAACATTATTTTAATACACCCTATTTAGTACATTAATGGAAATATGTTTAATGCCTATAAATTAAAAAAAGTATTTAGAAAATTAATTTTTTTAGTTTTCATTCAATACTTATAGGATTAAAATCCTATATATATATATCCTACATTAGGATTTCTCCTTTTAAATATTAAATGAAATAACAATTTTTTTTTGACTAATTTTAATTTTTTAAATTTAATTTTGAAAAATTAAGTTGGAATATTTGTTTTTAATTTATGTGTAATTGAAAATAGTCGATTAAAAACGATTAATGATGGTATAGTTTTTTCGAATTTATTATAATAGGTATGCAAAAATGACTCCTACGCATTCATGATGCTAAATTGCCTACATTATGCGCCGTGTTACCTTAATCTTAGTCATTCATTTTAAAAAATCTTATATTATTATGTGTTTGTCAGAACACGCAATGACTGGGTAATGTTTTAAATTAAAATGTATATCATATTTTAAATTTAAGTATTTATACAATTTTTACTTTAATAATTGAATGTTTCGATTTTCTCCTAAATGTTTCAAATTGACATTATATTATTAAAAAGTAATGCACGAAAAACTCATAGTAAAATACTATAAGCACAACAGAAATCATTTTGATTATTTTTAGTTTTGTTTTTTAATTAATTAATAATAAAATACTTTGTTAGTTAATATGTGATTGTTAAATATTAGCATTAGAAATGTTTTAAACAATTAAAATATTTGACTTACAGATTAATTTTAAGGGACAACATTAAGTAATTCGTTTAAATCTAATAACACACGGAGTACACTAGGGAAATTATATTTATGTAAAATATTACCCAAAATACATTTAAAAAGCAATTCTCTGCTTCCTACTAGTATTACTAGTATCTACGACGATATACATTTCGTCGTCATGAAACGTATTTTAATGACGTAAATTAATATTGTTTTATACACTTACGTGAATATTAAATTAAAATAATATATAGGCAGTATATATTATTATTATATATTATATATTATTATTGAATTAAGTTAAAAAGTAATAATAATTTAATTAGAAATAAACTTTCTTCGACATTATTTTACATACAACAATGATGACGGTCTTCCTTTTAGTACGAAATGTTTTACATACATTTTGTTATATAATACTTTAATTGCATAATAGTTGTTTCGTTTATTATTATTATTATTTATGTTTTATTTCTCTTGCTCGCCAGCAGCTGCCGCGATGCGTTTCATTATTTCCGTTCTCGAGGTTTTTATAATTGTTTTTCTACTTACATTTCGCGTCTGCGTTGTATTTAATATATTTTACTTGTGTCCGATTAAATGGGAGAGGGAGAAAAATCCTTCAGATAAAGTCGTTTTATTAAGTCATGGAGTCGTATTTTTTGTTACTCGCTGTTGTCAGGTTTTAACATAAAATTCGACCGAATTTTTAAACGTATTTAATAATTAACGGTTAAGTTTATACGGGCTACCGATTAAAACAATAATAAATAAAAAACACACGATTCGTTAAATTTTGTGGTTTTAAAAGGAAAAACATGTATTATAATTTATAAATAATTATAATGTATTTGCACTATTTAAATCATAGAATGTTTATAAAAAAAATAAATGCAAAAGATTTTTAAAAATTATATTGTTGACCACGGCAACAAATTTCTATTAAAGACAAACATAATGGGATTATACATTTATAAAAATAGTACATACTCTATGACGTAACAAATATTCTATAATCCATACTCCGTATTGAAACATAAACTCGTTTTAATCCAATTCTAGTAATCTTGATAACTAGTAGACGACACACATAATATACGTAAGATTATACAATTTTATATTTTTTACTATTTTGGGTCAACAAATACCAAATATTATTATAAACACAGTAGTAACACATGGATTTACATATTTATATGTTTTTTTATCTAGTTTTTCCAGTCTGCTTATTAACTGTAATAGTTATGTTAAATTACGATGACAATATTCGTAATTAATTGGTTGCATTTAGGTATGAAGAAACATCGATTGTTGAACCAATGTAATAAATTAAAAACAAAACAGCCACCTGCAGTAGTGAAAATTATATAACTGCATGAAATTAGTAGTTTTAAATAATTATAATTGTAATTTATCAAATAACTCGATAATTTTAGAATTTGCAAAACATGATAATATTATATTTATAAAAAAATTAAAAATTTTTTTTAAATTTAATTACTTATGTACCTATCTATACACAGTACCTGTTGGTATTAAAAATTTAATTAATTAAGAGGGAATTGACTGAAAAAATATATAAACACGAATGCGTGTTATAATAACAGACGTGTTAAATTAAGTATAGGTGGTATATTAATATTATAACGTATAGAAAGTTACTTTTAACAATATAAATTAACTGTGGCGAAAAGCCAAAATGTATAAATTATGTTAACAATATATTATGTTTTTTCGATACCTCTACCAGGGTTAACGAAATTAAAATTTGAAACCAACTAATGGATAACCGTCAAGGTAAAGTGTACAAAAAACGTTTTTAATTAAAAATAACAATTAAGACGGGGTTTTATGTTGTTTTAAATTCTTATATTATATTTGCGGTGGTTGAAAAGAGACGAGCTTTGTTCGTGTGAACGAAACGGAACGATTGTCTTTTGTCATAATGAAAAGTGTTTTTCGCTTTAAAAAATATCAAACTACATTTTTTAGATTGAATTCGTAACGAATAATGTGGTTTTAAATTTAATTTGAGTGTTTCAGTTTTCACCGTATTTTCACTATTTGTTGTAGCATGTATATGTATTTAATTTAACCTATCGGGATTTTATAATTGGTGTGTTACTTATTAATTAAACTTCCTTGATATAGTGTATAAATGTCCATGTCTGAATTAAATAGAAATAGGTAGGTAGAAAAGTATATAATATCAAACTTGTACTCGTAAAGTTTTCAAATAAGTTATCAAAATATATACTATAATAAAGGTATAAATATATATTCTTATTTTTAAGTTTAACTGATATTTTTTTAAAATACGTTTATAAGTTTAATATATAATATATTAATAATAAAAATACATCTGTACCATTATACAGTTTAGGAAAATGTGAATTTTAAATATTTACCCATAGGTAAAACAATTTTATTAAGACGGTGGACACAAAAAATTCTTAAGATAAAAGTGTAGATACGTGTAATTTATTCACTGTAATGCATTAAAAGAAAAATAGTTTGGCGTATTATTATAAAACAGCAAGACTTTAAAAATATTTATAAATTAATATCCATAATGCTTTATACCCGGAATGTTATGTTTGTATGTCGAATAACGGTGGTAAAAAGGCATTATCGTAATAATATAAATCTAAAGACGAGTTAGATTAATAAATGTTTAAGCGCGTAAAGGAGAAAATAAAAACTTTTCAAATATTTGCTATGACGCGACGGTGTCGTATCGATGAACCAAATATTATACTCGTAAGTAATATTAATATTAATTAGCAAATGTACTCATAATGTATTTTTTTAAAATTATTTAACGAAACTATAATAATGTAATAACGCGTGTGGTATATTATATTATATACATATCATATTATTTTGTCAATACATATATAATCGTTTTTTTTTTTCACTATTCCTCTATATGTAATTTTATACACGATAATTCGCAGTGGAACCAGTTATTATACGTTCATCTTTGAGCTATTGTTTCCGATCGTGACGACAGCGGGGGCGTTTTCTCTCCACGGACCGAGAGACATTTTTATTAAACTGTCGCAGTCAACTCTCTTGTTACCGACTTTCCGGGTGGTGTGCATCACGTGCAGCTGAACGGATTTAATTTTGCCGGAATTATCGCAAATTATTGCCGCAAACGTGGTTTTTCGGATCTCTGACAGCTGATCTATACAATATTATCGATAATATAATAATATTATATTTTATAGTAAAAGTTTATTGTACTTTTCTGTTACAAGTATACAGTTCGAAATAAAAATGGATTTATTGATTACAATACTATTCTGCTAGTTAATATCTATAATAATATTATAATAAAACAATTTTTTTTTTTTACAAAATCCTTAATAAAGAACAATGTATCTTTTTAGAATAGATGCAAATTCATGTGTGAGATATCAAAAAAGTTTAATAAGAAAAAAATAGCGTAAGTATTATTGTTTATATTTTGATTTAATAATTAGGGATACCTACAATAATAACTTTAACCATAACCGTTTAGAAAAAATAAATTAAATTTAAAAATTATTTTTATTTCTTGGACTACTTAAAAGTTCACCATTTTGTATTTGCAAATTTTAAGTACCTATTTTATATTATAAGATAATGAGATACAAAATAAGAATAATCAATCAGTATATCCTATTATATAGTATATATATATTATATTTACCATTATTAAAAGCTTGTGGTTTCTTGTTTGTTTCATACCAATAATGGTCACCCAATTTCAACCGCAGAAACTGATCTGCTATCAAACAGGTGATCGTCGGTCCTAAAATGCTTCCTTCTATTGGTTTCTCCGACAACAGTCCCGTGTACAAATCCAAATCGTCGATTGATCTGCAATATGTCAGAATATAAAATTATTTATTAGATCTTATAAACACTAAAAAATGTTCTGACAAGTAAGCATTTAACGTAACCGTTGAACAAGTCAACATATTTAAAAATTAATTGATATTTTTATATCACAAATTATTCTATAGAATACAGTGTAAATGTTTTTTTTGTTTACTCATCTATTAATATATTTTATATAGTTATATAAAATATTAAAGTAATGTATAATAAGTTTATTTAACGTTTTAGTAATAATAAACTTTATAAGTTAACATACGAATTAGATCAGATCAAAGGTTCCCAAATTCTACATGTGTACGATATGAATTGATAAATCGAAGATTTTGGTGATCTATCTCATCACAAATCATAATATAATAATATTATACGTATAAATAGATAAATAAATAGTGACCTTTTTAGGTAAGTTTAACTTATAATTTAAATAGGTACCTAAATATTTATATATATATTATAAATAAAAATGAAAACTATTTTACTATACAGTATTAGTATGTAATGTGATAGTATTTCATTTCCTTTTAATTTCTTTAAGTTGTTTGTAAAAATATTTACGATTCACCAACATTTCTAACGTGACCTGATTTTGGAAATAAATATGCACAAAACCAAATAATAATATTAATTATAAATAATAAATTATAATGATGAATATATTTTTTTAACGATTAGTCTCTCGATGATTTGTCAGTTAATATAGGAACATCGGTATTCCATTGAATATTGTTTATCAACACTCAAATTATTCACAATCACACGGTACACTGGATACAATATTTATTATATAGGTATATCATAATAATATCTACTATGTAGAGTATTTAATACCTACTTTATTATTAAAACTGTTTTAACAATAACAATTGTAATAAGTCTGTCATCTGAAGGTTTTTGATTACCTACGTTAGACTTATATTGGTATACGAATATTATGCGATTACCAGAAAATACACAAAGTAATATAGGTATCTTACGATGCAACTATACTACGTTTGTAAATATAGGAAAACTTAATCGTAAACTACCTACCAACGTTAAACTTTAATGAATTCCATTTTATCCCTTTCTGGCTAGGTTGTACGTCGAGTATTAATGCTCCATCGTTCATCGAGTTTGGAGTTTAAACTTGAGGTTTATTTCAATCAAAAACTTTACGTTATATTCTGGGTACCATATTATTATCGATATCCACAATCATAATATTATAGATGTATTCCTAAATTCTCATGTACCAGAAAAAAATTTGTAAATTTGTAATTATTACAAAATAGTAAAATACAAATCGATGTTATGACTTTAAACTAAAATTATAACTGTAGGTACTACTTAATACTTTCTGATGTAGTATACGTATAACTGAGTATATATGTGCAGCCCGCAGAAATTTAAAGTATCGAATTCGAATTTTGATAGTAATGTGCTCTGGATTGATGCGATACGCGGATGTTATTCGAAAGTATCAATTTCGCGAAGAGAAAAACCGAATACAAGATCAATACAACTATAATATGTGTTATATATAAAACAATTTAAAAAGTAGGTAGGTATATTATTTTACAGTATTTTTAAGTATACCGAATAATAATGTCTTATACTGTTGTACGAGTTGTAACTTGTATTTAGATTACAATTATAGAATTACTTGATATTTTTTTCATAAGAAAAATATCTTTAATTTATAATAACATAAATAATGTTTTCAGTCATGTATTATCAAAAATTAAAGATGATTTATTTTAAATTTTAATTATTATAATATGAAAGAAACGGGGAGCGTAGTCCTACGCTTTAAATTAATAAAAAAAATGAGTAGAACGAATTTTTATAAAAAAAAAAAAATTATAAAAAAATAGAGACTTTTCGCTGAGTAAAGGGAAGCAAAGACAATGTCTAACAACAAGTTTGGTTGGGTCAAACACTGTATACTGTTTTAGTATTTAATTTTCATTATTGTTTAATACGACACTTTTTTCTATTGTTAAATCATTGTCTTTAAATAATTTATACAATACTTAAATTTTAAGAAATGCTATCAAATAACAATACTATAATATATTAATCTTTATTCATATGAAAGGTCTCATTTTGGAGTTGTTCCAATTTCGTTTTAAATAAATGTTCAAACATATCTTTAGTTTTAGATTTTGAACGAAGCGAGGAATGTATTGATATTACAATGTTTTTTTTATGTCTGAATGCACGATTTTTGGTAGAAATAATGGTTTGATTACCACGAGTGGGATATGCGTTCGGTAGAAAATAGTATCTAGTTGCTACTTAATTTAGATAATTTTTTGAATTTCTCAAAAGCATTTCCTCAAGAAAATAAAATCTATCAAAAAATGGCGGAAAACGGCAAAATCGACGGAAATCGTAATTTTGACGAAATTGATTTTAGATTTTTATGATAACTAATGCAGTTTTTAACGTAGGGACTTGTGAATTGTTTTAAGTATTTTCATAGGTAGTTTACACATGTGATAAAATTTTGGAATGGTTTATGAGTAATATCGTATTAAATTGAGTTTCGCTCAGAATCATATTTTCGAATGCAATACTATTATTACATTTAAATCTTAATTATAAATTTATAATAAACCTCTAATATACATATATTGTTTATAATAAACGACCTCCGAGAGCCGAAGGGACGAAAAAGAAATGTCTGAAATCGATGTTCCCACTTTTTTTTATATATACATTGTATTATTTATGTAGAAATCGCTTAAAAATTGTAATAGAGACCATAATATTGTAATTATAATTTTTATTACAATGATGCCTACTATATAGAACAAATTCAAAATTCTTACAAAAGATCTTTATTTTTATGTATTGATAACGTTGAAGATAAATCTCGTGTTAAATATTGCGAGGTCATCTGAAATTAATTTCCAGTCAAATCAATAATTCGTATGACGTGTGACGAATTTGATCGGTTTTAGTTAAAACTTCAAAGTTAACGTAGAGTTAGTTTAGTTACTCCGTATTTTCTAAGACCGTAAATATTTTATGTGCTTTTGGATATTTATAAAGTTTGACTGTACGAGAAATTCTGTTAAATAATTGTAGTTATGTTATATATGTTAAATATTATTATATCGATTTGAGTACAAAATTTTTTTTAAAAATGATTTATGATAAATGATAATGATTTTTTATACATCATATTTTATACACTGGCTTTTATATTGGTAAGGCAAAATTAAATAAACATAAAAAAAATGAATATTTTATTAATAAATGCTTTGTTATAAGCTATTATGATAAAACCATAGTCTATTTTTATTTTTATTACATTCATTATTAGCTTATAAAATTTCGTTTTCGATTGAATAATTTATTAACACATTTTTACAAAAAATTATATTATAGTCTTTTATATCTTTTTTTAATATGTTTTTTTTTGTACTTTATATTTCTATAATATTATTTTATATTTATTATTTACTTGTATAATTGTGATAATCTTTGAAGTGTAATCGGTTCGATAATTCCTATCAAATCGTCAAAAGTTCGTGGCAGAGGAAATCCGCACGACTGACGCCATCGCGGGTATGCCGGTAGTCCGTGGTCTCGACCTCTTTGAATGTTCAACGCAACCAAATCTAATCCGCATTGTCCCTTATCGTGTCTTTTCCTGTCGTTTTTTTCAAACAGATGTCTGGTTATCTGAATTGTATAAAAGTACACATAATTTATAAAATCAATCTAACGTAAATATTATTATTAATCGTGTTTAATCACAAATCAAGTCTAATATTTTATATAGCATTTATTTTAAAATGTCGCTTTTGAATTTAAATAAATAAAAATCATTCATATCATTTGAAAACCGAACATATTCAGTCAATATAATATTAATATTTAACCTTTTTTACTTTAGTTTATTACACTACATATAATTTTTAGTACTTAATAAGAAATGCTCAGACTTGAATTTAGAATTGAATTAATTTTCATAGTGAATTTTTTTATACACATATGTTTCATAAATACAGATAACTTACGGAACCTTTGTGGTGGAGATTGTCCTGATGTATTATTAATATAAAGAGTATTTAGGGAATCCAAAAGTCAAGGAAAATTCTGCGAGAACGTATTGTATACTGATAAAGTCACAGTTTTAATATGTGTTTCCTAAAGTCATTCCAATTGTGCACGAATTTATCTCTGGACTCCCGAGCGAGTTTACGGAAAATTATATTTTGTTTAATATTTATACAATATTAAGCTCATTACACCCTCAGCTCTCATTAATGAAGCAAATTCCATAGGGTTGATTGCAAATTAAAATAAAACCCAAGTGATAACCAGACAACGACAAAGTCGACGATGTAGTGATTCAAGGACATACGTTTGAAAAAGTGCACCAATTTACATATCTGGGAGTCACTATTAGTGGTAATAATGACTGGTCCATCGAATTAAATAGCCGAATCATCAAGGCAGAAAAGGCATCATTTAGGTTAACCAAATACCTAAAATCTAAACTGTTTTCTAGAAGAACCAAAGTACATCTCTACACAGCGATAATTAGACCAATACTTACATATGGATGTGAGGTATGGCCTTTAATAAGCAGAATAGAACAAAACCTTATTTCGTTTGAAAACAAAATACTGAGAACTATCTACAGTATACGACAACGAACTGGAATGCTGGTGCAGAAAAAGGAATAAAGAGATCCGAGAATCGAAAGGAGTTCCAAAGATAACCGACTTTGTGAAAGCACAAGGAATCAAATGGTTTGGACACGTGATGAGAAGATCAGACTCAGGGTACCTTAAAGCGGCAATCAAGTAGAAACCCACAGGGCTTAAAGAAACTACGAATACTAAATTGAGTAGAAAAAGTACAAAATCGAGAAGAGTGGAAGAGATGTCGGTGGCGGCAAAAACTCTTGAAGAGTTGTAATGCTAATGAAGAAGAAGATTTATACACTATAATAAAATAATACAGTGAGATAATGAAATATTATTAGAATACCTCTTAATGGTATAAACAATAATTGTTTTCTCACATTCTAAATTGAAATACAAAGTTTTTCTATTATATTATGTACATTTTATCAATTATTATATTGACGTTAAATATTTTAGTTCATGTTCGATTTAATCTTTGTGCTTGGATAAAGTTTGAAGATTGAAGATGATTTGACTATTAATGTTTTTATGTTTATTTGGATATTTTATTTGTTTCATCGTATACGTTTTATACGCATTACATTATAATTTAACAATAATTAAAAAGCGTTATAAATAATTTTAAATTTTATACATCTACAGGTCTGCAATGATTACTTCGGGGGTAAAAAATGCATCCGATTTTCCAGCGCTCGTGTTCATAGCGCCTCTGATGACGCTTTCCACACCACCACACGTGTATAGTTTGTACGGGTTAAACAACATTTTCCTCATTTCCACGTAATCTGGATCGCTGTTGTCGTCTCGAAGGAATTTCATAATGCTCTGTATAAACACCATACGTTTATTTTATTACATTATTTACATTATGATAATATATTAAACGCGTCATATAATACAGTACACGATACGGTTTCACATGTATACAAATTATATACTTTTAATTAATGTTTATTTTATATGACTTTGACTCTCAGTTATTTCGAATCAACTAAACTAGTTGCAGTTTCATTTAGTTCATTAGTAATTATTTCTAATACGTTTTACGTAAGTAGCATTTCTTTTCGCAGGTATGACAATATTAATGTAGGTACTTACATCAGTTTCACAAACATTTCATTCGATAATGCTATAAAAATAATTCACAATATTTTCAAATGAAATTAATACATAAATTAAGTATACCTATATAATGATAAATAATAAATATGTTGAATATTTTTCAATATTGAATTTTTCATCCTTACAAAGACCGACAATAAATGAATAAATATATTCGTATGAATTTCGATACAAGAATTGAAAGTAAATAAATAATAAAATGTTCCATGTTCATAAAAAAAAGGATAAAAATCAGCTATAAGTTAGATTTTATAACTAAAAAATTCCGTTAAATTGTTAAAACAATAAAAGTAAATATTAAACATGATATGTACAGATAAGAATAATTTGCAACCATTGTAGTTTTGCGTAGAATGTATGTACAATAAATAAAAAAAGAAATTTCAAATCGCATGCACATTATACTATTGTAGATATTTCTTGTAATTATTATTCCGTTAGACTTTCTTCATTAAATGCATACGCTCTAAGAATTTTAAATCGCACTATCGTGTTTTCTAGGGTTAGAAATAAAGAAAATTAAAAAAAAAAATATTTATAATCGAAACTCGATGTATATGGATATAATTATGCATTAATTAATTTCATTATGTCGTTTTGTCATTATTGCAGTACTGCAGTAGATTATGATGTGTAATAATTATTAAATGGCACAAAGAAACGTGCCGGAATCGTACGATAATAATATTAATATTATGCGATCAAATATTTCTTTCGATTTTATAATAATAAAATGGATATCACTTGACCAGATTATAGAACATGCATGTTCAGTAATGTACGTTAAACTTTTTTCCGCATAATAATATTTATTCGGAGTTCGTTGTTACGAGTGTTATTATTATTATTATTATCAATAAAAAGCGGAATTTCACTTGGAAGGGATGATGGGCACTTACAATAAATGATTACCACGACTAACATCATAACCAAAACATTTTCGAATTAATATAATACAAAGGCGTATTTAGGAATTTATAAAGGGGGTTCAAATATTTTTTTATTTTTTATTTTTTGGAAGCTTTCATGAATGTTCTCCCCTTTCCACGTTTAATAATATAAAATTATTATTATTTTTCATTATGGCGGTGAGGAGATTTAAACTCGACTGACTTCCCCTTAAATACTGCTTTGCTACCAGAAAAAGTAGTAACTACAAAAATCAAATTTTCAGGAAAATAAACTTTTGTGTTTTTTTATTGTATTTTTAATTAATTTAAGATTTTAAGTATACTTTTTGACTGAAACAGATGGAAATTTATGCCAAAAATTCAAAAATGCTATTATTTTTTATGAAAAATAGATTTTCTTTTTGTTTTGACGTTTTTCATAACGTTTTTAACATAACGCTGTTATTTTGTTTTATTTTAGCATCACCTACATAATATCATATTATGGTGTATCAAATAATAAAATGCAGTCTTTTTAAAAAAAAGCAGTAACTACAGTACACATACTGTTTTTTTATCGGAGAAATTGTTGATTACTGCGTTTTATTGAAATGTACGAGTTTTGTACATGTTCTGTAGTTTTGATATTTTAAAATTGAATTTTAAGACACTAGATGTCGTTTTTTTTTTATAATAACTCTTAATTAATTATATTCAGAAAAAGCTCAAATTATAAAAATTATTTATTAGTAGGTACCTAATATCCTTTTAAATTTACAATAATTATCATTTCAATTACCTATATAGTTCATACCATAATTGTTGATAATTCATAATTGATGACATAATGTTAAAATCTATCTAAACCATAATATTATACATAGGTATAGCCATATAGGTTAGGTAATAAGTTTATTACTAAATACGTTGTTTATAATTAGTTTTTTTTTATTGTTTTATAATATAAAATTTAAGTGTAGACATAATTTTATTTTTTGATTATTTAGTTGACGATGTCTATACGCACCCCTATGATTATAAAGTCATAAAAATGTCAGTTTTCCTTAAAATTCGCAAATTAAACATTAGGTAAATACTTATTAGAAAATAAATGTAACATAAAATTATTTTATATTTGATTTTAATAACATAATATGGTTGAATTTGTTTTAAATGTACAAATCATAAAACCAAAAATTGCAAATTTAATTAAATAGGAACTAAAAAAAATTACAAATTTCAATTTTTCTAAGTTAAACTAAAAATAGTTACGAAACATTATTGGATATTTCTAATAAAAACTCAAGTTAGTACTATTCGTAGTTTGTAGTAATATAATTAACGGAAAATACCTAGTAGTCCTATAAATAATTATTAATTAATTAATAAATAAATAATAAAATGAAGAAAAGCCAACGGCACGCAGTGTTCCCAAGCGGTCACCCATCCAAGTAGTACTAACTACACCCGACGTTGCTTAACTTCAGTGATCGGACGAGAACTGGTGTATTCAACGTGGTATGGTCGTTGGCGAGTATATTTATGTAATTCAAATTATTTATACCTGAATGTTTTAATTTTTAAATTGTTTAACATAAAGTAAAAGTGTAATTATAGGATAAAAGAGTTTAAAATATTTGTTAAAGATCGTACACGGGTCATTAGAACTTGGCTTTAGAAATGCGTAAACGTTTTCAAGGTTAGGGTAGTGACTATATCACTTTTGACATTTTCTTCTATGTTTTACAATCCACATCAGATAGGGAAGGTTAGTTTAGATTAGATTAGCGAGTTACCGAAAAAATATCAGTGGGCTGGTAGAAATGCATCGGAAAAGTTTTGAAAATAATTGAAAAATAAGATATTAATGTTAAACCCCAAATGTATTGTATTTCAATATAAAATTTGCTCGAAATATTATAAACAATTTAGGTATATAATTATATATACGTTTAAAAGATAAAATAATAAAAGATGGGCTGGTAATATATTGATATCTCGGTGGGCCAAATTTACCCAATCGGGCCCTAAATCCACACTTTCATAAATCTCAATCACTTATCTCTCTTCCATTCACATCAGCTATCTTCATTACACTATTTCGATTCCATCGATCCACTCATTCTTCGGTCTTTTTTTCTACATCATCTACATTCATTTCCATAGCAATTTTCTAAATAATATTTCTTTATAACATGCTCAAACCATCTCAGCCTATTTTTTTCTCATTTTCAGAAGTTTTTAAATTTTTTTTTTTAATTCTATATGATAAGTATCAGTACAATCAGTTTCTAAATGTTAAACCATCGTTATCTTAGTAATTTAGTAATTTCTATCATGTCAAATACTAAATTATGCATTTAGTCGAAACAGAAAAATTGCTTTGAACATATAAATAATATATTTAATATGGATTGCTCGTTATAATCGAAATGAAAACCAGAGTCCGGAGTAAATCAATATAATATTAAAAGTTATTACGTTATATTTTTTTACATTTATCATGGAAATGGTTATTAATAATAATAATAATAATTATTATTATTATTATTAAAATTATAGCCTCGTACGTAGATTTATTTGCTGGCAATATTATTATTATTATTATTATCGTATCAAAATCATTAAAACTAAATTAAAATTATAATTCTATTCGAGTATAAAAAAAAAAAAAAACTCGCGTAATCCTGAAGGAAATGGGTTTGTAGGATGAGAGTATGAGGTTGTGTTATATATAAGTAGAAAGTACACTAAATGCGCGATATCAAATTGTTTTGGGATTAAATACGGATTTTGCGGAATTACCTATCTGAACTTAAGTAAACAGATACTACCGTGTATAACATAATTTAAATAATTTAATTATACAAACAATATTTAGGTAACACAAATAATATAATATTATTATTTAGCCGCTAATTCTATGAAATAAATTCTGGAGGCAATTCTTGTTTTCGACCGACCATAATGGCATAATACATATAATTAATATAAAATATTACAATATGTTTCTATAATATACCTATAAGTCGAAATAAATAATAACACGATAGGATAACAATGATTAAGGGTATTAATTGTTTTTTTTTTTTTTATTCTCATTGTTCATTAGAATAAAACAGTATCAGAATTAAACATTTTAATTCAGTAATCAAAATATTCGGAAATGTATCTTTTCTCTTGCATTTTTTAAATTTGTTATTAAACCTACTCATGTTCGTACAAAATATTGAGGTGATTTTTTTATATTCATGGAATTGGTTTTAATTAACGATATCTATAAATATATTGTTTATAATATAGAAAATCAATCATTATAAAAATTAGCACATAAATATTTCTTCAATTATTTTTTTAAAAAAATCGTAATTTTTAAAATCAAAAAGTCTATTTTCAAATCTAATTTTTAAAATTTTAAATCTTAGCAGTTTTCTGATATAATATGAAATATTATTTAACTATTAACAAATTAAATAATATAACCAATTATTAATTTTTTCGATACTTTTAGTGTGGTTTAAATATTTTTAATGACAATTTTATATTTACCGGTATGAGTGTGTGAGCGAAACGAAAGGCTGCGGTTGCAAAATTGTTGCTGATGGTCGGATCCACCGAAGAATTGTATCCGTTCCAGTGACCATCTTTTTGAGAATACAAATTTAAACGATTCATGAGATTTTCACCTGTAATTATTATTACATTATTGGTTGATATACATACGTAGTAATATAGATAATATTATTTATTTATTATTAAAACTATATGAAATAAAAACTGTATGAAATACTTATAGGATAGGATTTTATAAATAAATTATTTATAAAATAATAATTTTTTTTTTATTGACAGTATGATATAGTTAAAAATATTAAAAACCAAACCAACGTAGATATTATATATTAAGAATATATTTAGTTGCAACGTAAAACACTAATAATAAATTATTATTAACTGTAAAAGTAGTAAGAATATAAGAGATATTTAATATAATATTAATTGTTATTCATTTCCATGCACAAAACATAATAACAATAATAAAAGTATGTAATTGCTAATAAAATGGCTTTTAACCAGAACATAGATACCAAAGTTTTGAGTTTAAAAGATTTTTTTTTGTGTATAATTGTAACTTTGAATAAATGAGATCAGACATACAATCTTAACTCGATGTAGCTGTTATCCAATTACATAAATCATTCATGCGCAATAAGCATAACAACTTTGAAATAAACGAGCTATGTTTCTTTTTAAAATAGTTTTCATAGCCTATATGCCTTCATTCTCGTCAACATTATATAGTTGTAGTTGAGAAAGTTTTTAAAGTTCATATTGACCTTATAAAATACTGGAAATTTAATTTACTTAAGTGTTTTTATACTATTAAAAAATAATGAAATAAAATACCACTGTAATAGCAGACATACCGAGTTTTAAACGAATTTTAGTTATAAAATTTAAAGTTTTATATATTGATAAATATTCTAAATATTTATACATACAGGGTAAATATACTTTCAGTTAATAATAATGGAGGGAATTATATATACATATGTTTTCAATGTTACTGTTATTTATTTCCACTATTTATGGAATACGAAATTTTGATCACTCTGTCAATAATATTATAAAACCGTATTAGTTATGGTATTTGTGTTAATTAATATTATTTTTCCATAATAATATTCAATTCTGATATTAAATTTTATCATTCCATATAAATTTACTTTTGAATGTTTTAAATTAATTATTATTACTGCCTAAATACTTTGGTACCAATTTAAAATTGAAATTATAATTTCTCAAAAGATCTTCATAAAAAATAGAAAATACTTAGCTATAATTTAAATTTAAAGAAACTATGTATTCTCATGTATATTAATTTATGTTTTAAATATATATTTTATATAATAATATCATGTTGTTGTTATTAATAACTAATAAGAATATAATATTTACAATTTTTATTACTTTTATAAAATATTACATTTTTATTTTGACATAAACGATTTGATTAAAAACAAATTCATTCAAACATGATTTTCTCGTAAATTAAATGAAAATAAAAATTATTTCATATATCATAAAATATAATATGTTTGAAACTATATAACGTACGCTTATGTCAGGATGTTTCAATTTTATATACGATATAGAACTTTACAATGAAAATTGTTAACAATATTTTTTTTTATAGTCATTTTAATACATCGCGGTAAATGTTCTTTCTCTGAAAATAAAAAATCTGTGTGATACTTTCCTCATTTTTATTCAATTTTATTAAATTTTTATTACACAAATTTATATTATGTAGTACAATACCAGTATAATCAGTTATAACTTTTTAAGGAATCAAATAAGTTATATTTCCTATAAAAGAACAACATTTTGAAACGAATTATTAGATGAATTGTTAATTATTATAAGCGATATTGTAGTATAGGTGGTCTTTTTCTACTAAGATAGTAATATATTCATATTTCATAGACATAATAATTAAAGATTCTATTTCTAAAAATATGGTAGTTGTTTGATTTAGAGTTTATAATTTAATATATATATATAATTGATAACTTTGATAGATATAATAATTAAATACCTAGCAATATTGGTAAAAATTCATTGTATGTGATATGTTGAATTTGAGCTGTTACAATATGTCTAGATTCTTGAAAAATATGTTCATCATCCCAGTGAGGATTTATAGAGGATAATTGATCAGCAATCATATTGTGCTGACGTACCATAATCAGGTGTAGTGTCGTTAGATGCATGTTTTCATTTGCTCTAGCATCTCCTGTGAAAAAAAAATGTATATTATATATATTAATGTAGTTTTTAATAGAATTAAGTAGTTCACAGTATTTTGAATGTCAGCTTAATGACAAAATTAATTAGTATTCAAAATTTCAATTTCAAGTACTATTGATAATTTTTGGTTAAAATATACCCAAGTACATTTAAATGAACAAATCAGACAAGAGTATATTAATTTATTAATGCGTTTTTATTAAAGTATTTATAAATTATTAATTTTTAATTTTTATTAAGTAAAAATAATAATTTCAATCAATTAACGTCTCAACGTAAATATAAATTGTAATATGAATAGATTTGTTTAATAAAATTCATTATTCATTTGTTTCAGTTTTTAAATAAAGACATAACGAATTAAAATTGATATTCAGACATTATGCGCGGCGTCTTCATTATCGTTGACGTTTCATAAAGTGATTCACGTTTTATTACATTTTAAATTTACGTAAAAAACAAATTAAATTAAATTGTTTCGTTTTAGTTTATATTGAGTTTTATATTATTAACAAAAAAATTCAACTAGCCATAATCGTATTAAGTGTTTTTTTTATAAATATTTTTCGATAAATTAATAATAATAATTCCAAATAATATTTTTATAAATTATATTTTGTACTATAACTAAATTAGTATAATATAATATATTTTAATTTTTAAAAAAAAATTGTTTAACATTTTGGAAAAAATAAACGTTATTGATAACGAATACTATGTTATATTATGTTATGTTTATAGGTTTCTCAATTCTGAAGTTTACCAGATAAAAAACAATAGCGTCCTTTCTTCATTTCCGCTTCTTCGTTACAACCGTCTTTCGGATCTGTGTTCGGAGGTAACAACTGTTCACCATCTTCAGTTATAAAAACTTTCATACGACCTCCTGTCCATGATCTCAAGTCGTTTTGAAGTTTTACTGTGTTTCCGTACACGGACGAGCCGTCTAAATATGAGCTCGCCTGGTTTAACTGTTCTCTGGGTCCTAAAAACAAGCAAATCAAAATAAACAAAAACTTTAAAGAATAAACAAGCCAATTTGATATGTTGTTCGTTGGTTTTTTTTTTAAAAATATAACAAAATGAAATAATATATTCAAATTTTTTTTTTTTATATTTTCGTTTTTAAGTTGGAAAAAAACGAAAGGATGCATAAAATAAATCAATTAAATAACTATTTAAAAAGAAAAATTGCATTAAATTTTTTTATTTGACGTTAAAACACAATTTTTCGACTATTTACTCAATACAAATTCGTATACAAATATTTTATGTTACTATTACTACAGTGTAAATAAGAGAAACAATTTTTTTAATTTCATTGTATTTGATTTTTTTACGTCCGTTTTTTCTTTATTTTAAATATTTTTCAGTATAGATTTAAAAACTTCAACTTTGGTGTTTTTAGATTACGTGCATGTATATACTTGACTTTATTTTCTTTATTTAAAAAGTGATACTGCAAATCACTCTTTATCCTTTTTATACCATGCGCGTTATAAAATTACACGAAATACTACTGTATGTAAATGATCGATTTATGCAAGTAAGATTCTATAACGAAATTAAAATTTTTTGTCGAAATTAATCATATGAAAATGTATTCAAGACTTGAGAATTTCATAGATTAATTTAATACTAATATTATTTTACAAAAACCGTAGACGATGTAGGATTGTAAAATATTTTAGTCTAATAACTAAACGTTTAAAATATTTGTTTTACTGTTGGTTTTAACTTTTACGATAGGAAAATAACTATTGCACTGATTCAACTGTTCGAAAACTAAAAGCGCAATAGATTAGATTTTTTCTTTTAAAATTCTATTTGAATGATAAACAAATTACCAAAACCGCAAGTCGACGCCGGAGAAGACCGTACGAACTCCATGCATTTACCGCATCTTCGATCTCCGTCGTTATGCACAATCACGGGGAAACATTCTGGATGAGTAATATTCCCTACAGAATCGCAGCACGAAATCGCACGGCCATTATATCCTGTAAAAAACGTTTTATATAAATAAAATAATGTAGATATAATTTTTATATAAAATATTATTATAATAATTAATATTTAACGTACGACAATTACTTTTTATCATTTTCATAATATTAGGTATACTTAACTTAATACTATGGTTGAACTTGTTTTAAATTTTTAGGTCATAAAACTAATTGTAAATTTACAACATTTTCTAAGTTAGACTAAAATTAGTTATAAATGTTAATAAAAATTAATGGATATTTCTAATCAAAATTTAAATTTAGTACTATATTTTGGACTCTTATAATTACCGGAAAATATCTCGTAGTTGGGTCATATAAATTATTTTTGTAGGAATAGAAAATAAAATAAAAAATAAAAAGAACCAACGGCACGCAGTGTTCCCAAGCGGTCACCCATCCAAGTACTAACTACGCCCGACGTTGCTTAACTTCAGTGATCGGACGAGAACTGGTGTATTCAACGTGGTATGGTCGTTGGCGAAGAAGTTAACATAGTTTAAGTTATTTATACCAAAATTATATTGCTAAATGTTTACCATAAGACAATTTTCTTTATCATTTTGATATTATTATATATTTAAATAACTTTTTAAACAATTATTCATTTGTCAAAGCTAATTTTTTTAGTAAATTAATTTACAACTATAATTCTAACAGGTATATTATTGCCTATTGGTTTGAAATTTGAAATATTATTGAAATTATTTTCATTATCATTTGAAATTAATATTTTATTTTGAAACATAAAAACTACTAAATCACAAGCGTATTTACAGTGGGGGTCGACCGGATTTAAATCCCCCCCCCATGACCAATAAAAAATAAAAAATAAAAAATAGTTATTAATAATATTATTTTAGATTTTGTATTATAATGTATATGCCTACAGATACAGAACATATTTAATTTAATTTTTTGTAATAAATTTTTTTATATTATAAAACGGGGGGGGGGAGGGGTTGATTTCCGATCAATGAAAGCTTCAAAAAAGAAATCTGAACTCCCCTCTTTATAAATTGCTAAATACGCTTCTGTACTAAATTTTATGTGTGGAAATTGTCTTTTTTGTTTTAAATAGCTCCTAAAACTAGAAACTATAACTAAAACCTAGAAGATAATATTTTAAAAACAGTTTATTTTACTAAATATTTACATTTACATTAAAGTGTACGGTTTGGTATCATGGTCGTCCATCGAGCAAGACGGAGTACTTGCCTCCCCCCTGGAAAAATAAAACGAACTTGTAATTTTAATAAATTGAAATTATTATTAAATAATTATTAGTTAATATGAAAAACTATAAAAGAAAAATGTTTTGTCCCCCCCACCTGAAATTTCTCTTTTAGGGCACCCATGTTTGGTATCAAAACACATTCACCACATAAAGAAGGAAAGATAACTCGTTTTCTAATTAGTTTTTATACAATATTTACATACAAATTTAACCTTAATTTATAATATGGTTCCATATTAATTTTAGATTATGTTATTAATATGAATTTTTGTACATTGAAATTTCAATGTTTAAACTGAAGAGTTATTCTGGTCATAATTAAAATTCTGGTTCATAAATAAAATGAAGAAATACAATTTTATATTAAATATAGTTTTTACGATTTTAAATTGTTCGATTATAAATTTATTGATTTATAGAACGATATATTTTATAAAACGAGGTAAGTATTTTCTAATCTAATTTCCAAACTATTTGTTAGATATATAAAAATACGATTTTCGTTTAAAACTCTATGTTTCATTTCAGTAACGAAATATATATTACTTTAAAGTATATACAACGTTTTTTTTTTTAAATTGTATATAATATATGAATAACATATATTATATGTTGATTCATATTTTGACTACACTTTGTTAGATATTATGATTTCTCTCGAGAGAATTCCGTAAGTTTAACTTTTTAGAATGTAAAAAGTCGTGTGAAGTCTGAGTAATTGGTTTCGTCTGAACCATACTTTATAGTAAAGGTTTCCTAAAAGGGGTTTAAACTTTATTTAAACTATTATATAGCTATATAAATTATAAATAAATAACAAAGTTAGTTTTTGAGATTAATTAATGTGATAGGTATTTCAATAATTATAATATTTTATAATACCTAGTTAAAAATCATCGAAGTAAATAGGTATAAACATATATTATTATATCTTATAAAATATAAAATATTAATATTAATGTGATTTTCGAGTTTAAATAATTTAAAAAAAATATCCATAAATATGATTTATTTATTGTCCTCGCAGTATAATATTTAAAAGGGATATCGTACAAATTCTGAATTTTATCATACAAATTCATATAAATTAATGGTTTAAATATTTTTTTGAAATTCTAAAAAGGGGGGGCTGGTTAGGTTTTGTACGTTTAAATAAATTTATTTTTCCATAATACAATATTAAATTATTTAGCAAAAATAATAACAATTCTCATTTTATAGACGAATATAAATCAATTGATGATTAATGTTTGAGTTTCATTTTAACATAAATTGACATATTTACCTAATTATCATAAAAAATAAAATAAAATGTTATTATTTTTATACTTTTGTTATAAAAAAATGTAAATGTTTGATAAAACAATAACAATATATATATATATATATATAATTCAATCTATTTAATTCCGGCTCCCTTTCAAATCGTAATTTAATTTGTCTAGATGGCTGAATCATATATGATGTTCTATATATTATATAATATACTATGGTTGAGCACTATCTTAAAAATATTTTTTTGTAAAAATAACCTCACCAGATTATTGTTAGGAAGTATTACCGCTTGAAAACACGCGAAAACCAAAATAAGTTTTCTATTATTTAAAATATGAGATTTTTATTGAGAAAGAAAATCACTAAAACGTTTTCATGAGCAGAATTTTGTTTAAAAACTTAAATGTTTATTGATAAACATTATACATAATATATTATTGTGAGTTAGACGTTTCTAAATTTTTCACCTCTGCTTAAAGCGGTTGCCGTTATGTCGTGATCCATGAACTGGCCCCAAACCGCTAGCATGACCGTGAAATCTTGATCATCTTCATTTGACGGTCTATGCACATCCTCGCTGACTAGTTTTGCTGATGGTAAATCCGAACCGTCTGTTGCTTTTCTCGGTTTCCAGACGTCTAAAATGAGGTATTTAAGATTGATTATAATTATTGTTATCTACATAAACCTCAAGATCAGTAGCGGTTCTACGGTGGGTGGGTGGGGTATGGGGTCATATCTCCCCCTGGTAGGTAAAATAAAGTTTTTTTTGTAATATAAATTTATTATTTTAGGGGGCCTCGGATTTTTATTTGGTAGATTTCATGAAATCGAACCTCCCTGTTTTATGATATAAAAAAGTTAATTACAAAAAAATGAAATTAAACATGTTCTGTATCTGTATGTACTATGTACATTATAATACAAAATCTAAAATAATATTATTAATAGACATTTTTTATTTTTTCAATGGTCATGGGGGGGGGTTTAAATCCGTTAGATCCCCCCCACACTATAAATACTCCTCCGTCCCAGATTTAAGAAGATGCAAGATTTTTAAATGAAGTTATTTTAAAATTATTATTTAGGTCAGGGGTGGCCAACCTTTATCTATATTGTGCCAAATAAAAATAAATATAGAAATTTAATATAAAAAATTAACACTTGTGTATTGTTTATATTAATATAGTAGATACGTTATCATATTTATATTTGACTCAAGTGTGCTATTGAAAAACATTCAAATTTGCCATAAAAGGCACGCGTGTTGCAAGTTAGCCATCCTTGATTAAGGCTATAATATTATCTCTATTATTTTTTAGTTTTATCGTATAAAAAAAAATAAAAAAATATCTGTTTTTATGTGATGTGAAATTTGAAGATATACAGTTTAAAGAGTGTAATATGTTTAAAAACATTTTATGTGTCAACTTCCGAATTTAATCAAGATGATGATTTTTACTTTAATTGGAAAAATCATATTTATGCAGATGTTTTTTTTTTTGTAAATATTTAATATAGGTTAAATATATTTAGCCATTCGTATTATATTGTAGAATACAAAATTATTATTAATATAATATAATAATTATTATTAGTAGTTATCATATTTATCAATATTTTTCGAGGAATTATTTATATCGTGGCTACAACTTGCATAGAGTAATAATAGCTACAGCTATTTATGTATCGTTTACTAGTTACATTATTGAATATTGCAGATAATATGCATTTAAATTTTTTCGATATTATACTATAATAGATATAGATTAATTAATTATGAAAAGTGACGACAGAAATATGATTTTTCCAATAAATAAAAAAAAGTAAAAATTACCATAATAGTTAAATTGTAAATTAGACCCATCAAAATGTTCATAAAATTATAATTTTTCAACTGGCTAACTTTAATTACAGAACTTAAAAATAAAAAGTTATTTAAGATGTTTCGAATTAAAATAATAATAAAGGTAATATTAGACTATTGCTTAAATAATAATTTTAGTTTTCATTTTTCATGGTGGTATTACAATTATAGCAATTAAATCTGGGACGCTTATTATTGTCTAATACTATTCAAAAAATCATTAAATTATGCATGTTTAAATTTTGCTGTTCTACTCGTAGAGGACAAAATTATAAAATATATTTAACTAGTACTAGATCTTATATGATTTAGTTTGGTAAATGCAGTTATAAATTATAATACGTAATTATATCAAAGTTTTTTTATAACCATTTTTAATGTAATAAAATACTTTTTATATAAGTACTAGGTATTATAATTTATTTTCTGTCGTTAATTTTTTTTATGATTAAAAATCTCATACAAAGTTCAAGTGTACAGTCTAAGTGTAATTCAACTCATATTACATATTATTATTTAATTGCATTATAACTAGGTACTAAAAAATACAGAATTCTTTAACATTTTATCATTTTTTTACGTTTTATACTTCAAACCAAACACGAAACATTAAGTTCAGTAATGTAATGAAAACGGTTTGTTACTGAATAAAAGCAAATTCTTTGCAAATATACAAAAATATACTCATCTTTAAATGATATTCTTTATTGTAAATACAAATAAAATTGAGTTATATATTTTTGCGCAATTAAAATTATGTTTAACAAAGCTAACGTTTATGTTAATAGTTGTAAAGGAAAAAATACAACAGTTTTAAATATGCACACGGATTTATAATTAAGTAGGTATTTATATTTTTTTCCATTTTTAGGATTTTAATAACACCTTTTCATGTTTATAAATTTATTTTTTATATATAGTCGGTATATTAGGTAATACAATTTAAAAATAACAGCAATTCTAAATAGAATTACATTAATTTAATTCGTTTTTATTATAATTTTATAAGTGAAAACTATATAGATTTAAACATTTTTATTATTATTAACGATAATTGGATTAATGAAAACGTTAGCGCAAGACGAGAATATAAATTTCAAATGTATTTTAATTTGCCCAAACATTTAATAAAGTTATTATTAAAATATTTCCTTGGTATATTTTTTCTTCTCAGCTCTATTTTTATTACATCAGGTATTTTTTATTGTATATATTATATTTGAATGTGTCCTTGTTAATTATGCAAAATTAATTGTATATGGTCATTAGTTACCCTGTAAGAATAAAGGCCACCCGACCTACGAATAATATAACTGTTTCAAATTCAAAATTTTTAAGTTTTAGCCATTTTTTATCATTTTTTATGTTAATTAATTTATATAGTACTATATAGATACTTCAAACATGTATCTCCATTGATACATATGACTGGTTATACATAAGTTTAATAGAGATCGAAATATTACAAAACATTTTTATGTGTGTAATTTTTTTAAAGTTTCAATACCTAGTTTGAAACCCTTCGGTATCGATACAAGGAAAAAAGTGATTTTATTTTCATTTTTTAATATTTACAGCATTTATTTTCATTTACAATTGTCCATTAAGAGTTTAGTATTGTAAAAGTTTTTCAATTATAACCTATTTTTGTTTTATGTCAGCATACCAAATTATTCCACTGTATAAGTTCATTCTCGTTTATAATACATAAAGTTATTACGATTGTTACTTTTTACCACATATCGAATTTTTAGTAATTTTTAATTTTTTACTCGCGCACAATGGAATTGTTTATTACATATACGGAATTTTACTTGCTCACAAATTGCAGAAACAATAATTACATCTTTATTTGATAATAATAAACCTATTTAATTCCCCTGTGAAAGTTGATAAAATAATATGGTAGTATATCTACCTATATCATGATAATATTATAACTTAATTTTTTTTAAATTAACAAAAAAAAATATCTAAAATAAAATAAAAATTACATTTTTCTCTAGAGCTTAAAAAAAACTCCAATCATATCCATTTGCTAATGAAAAAAATCATTAAAAACTGGGGTGTAAAAATTCTCAGGATTTTTAAAAAATGTTATGCATAATTAAACAATTTAATAAACCCGTGAAAATTTCGTTTGGATATTTATAATTATCATTTTAATATACAATTTAAATTATAATAATACAACAAGAATAAAATAGATAGAAAAAAACGAAAGACTGAGATAAAAATGAAACGTTCAAATCAACAATTTCGTCTGAATGTAATATAATATTTAAATATAGTTGAATTTGAGAAGGTTTTGTGTAATACAATTTCTACTGTTTATATTTTGCATTTGTCTGCTGTTTCACATTTCATAGTGCATATTAATTTCAACGTGCTTTCATCTACGAACTCCACAGCATTAAAGTTCATATTTTATGTTTATGCAGGATTGATGTAGTTTCGTTTAAATTTTTTTTTATTATAAACATTTAAACAGCATATACAATTTAGTTGATTACGTACAATGTTTTTATTTTTTGTAATAAAATGTATATACATTGTTTTAAGCATGGCTAAATATATAGGTATATCAGCAACTCTGTGATACGCAGGTGTCATGGCGGCCACTGGCAGTGAATTCATTATCATTTATTATCATAAGAAATAACAGTAATGATTGGTCACACGTGAATAATGAGTGAGATATTTCACTTGATTTCAGCAGGAAATAATAATCTACTCTATGGATCACTGCCAGCTGAGATTTTCTTTCATGAAATATCATGGAATAATAATACATGCGCAAACTATAACAACATAGTTGCTGACATACCTATATATTTAGCCATGGTTTTAAGTACGTAGATAATCAGTAATTAAACCCTGATAGTTCCCATTACCTATACCTACTGTGTTCCATTTAAAAAAGGTACGGTTTCGAACGAAAATTGGTCGGTTTAGCGCATCTTCACACCTCACCCAATCTAGTTTCCCTACCATGCAACAGAAATATGTAATTGCGAGGACTGCCGTTGTCAACGATAGCGATAGATTATGCACTCGGATATATTTATACGTATAAAAAAAGCATATTATTGTAGAGTTGGCGACGGCAGCGCTGACTTGGAAAAAGTTGTTTTCAGTCGTGATATATCGGTATTGTACAGGGTGCGTGAATCGAATTGTCGACTCAGCTGCTGTGTTTCTGTTATCAGTCTACATGCGCGAAATTGTACTTTTCTTAAGTGGTACATCTAGTGTTGTACAAAGATAACCCATAATTTATCTAGTTTAGATATAAAAGATAACCAATTTTATCTAGATAGAAAACAGGTAATTAATATTTAATATTGTAGATCCAACGTTCGTACTCGGCGTAAACAATAGTTGTTGTTATCATGATTATTTTTTAAATAATATTATTATTAATTATAAACTATCTGATGGCCCAGTTAAAACTATAAATAGTGTTTACAGAGCGTAGTTTAAAATAATTTTGTTTCAAAATAGTTTAAAGTCATTGATTGAATAATTTTCCAGATTAATTGATGAATTATTCTCAGATAACCTAACCTATTTATTTATCTAAATAAGATAAAACGATACTTAAAATAATTTATATCTAGAATCTAGATAAGATAAAAAGAAAGCTGTATTTTATCTAGATAATGCATAACACTGGGTACAGGGTATACATAACATATCGTTAATATTTAAATAGAATCTCGATAAGTACTCGTAGTTAATAATATCAAGCAGAACGTAAAAATATAGAAATATTCGTTATTTCGAGTTCACAATAATTATTATGTTATTCGCGGAAAGTTTTGATGTTCTGGAAAAGTCGACAGGTCGAAGAATAATTTTGTTCTTCTCGAATTCCCAGCATACCGAGAACTTGCATGTTTAACATATTCGATTGATTTATAAATATCAATTATAAATGAAATGAAAGGCCAATATAAATTAATAAACGGTGCAATTATTTGAATAACTCAATTACTGGAAACGAAATACCGAGTGTATATTCGAGAATAATAATTATCGCGTCGGCATCATATGGAAATTAATTATATTTCTAGTAAAAATATATGGTTTTGATTGAAACGAATCCGTTACCATTCGATCACATTGAAACGATTTTCAAAGAACATTTTTTTAACCTTTAATCTAGATTATATTTTATTTGAATAAAGTTTATTTGCATAATTTTATATATATATTTACAATTGTTTCAATAGTGCTGTTTTTTAATTAAAAACTTTAACGTGATACTTAATCTTTAACTACGTATTTACTATAAATAGTACATATAGAACAGGACATTTCTATACTAAATATACAGTGCGTTGTGACCTCAATGACGTTACCAGAATGGTCATTTGTGGTTTATTGGTTGTGATAGATATCAATGAAAAAAAAAAAAAAAAATGCTGATTTCCATAAAAAATATTATAAAATTAAATAGTATTATCTTTGATTATGATACGTATTATTTTTAAAGTATAGTCATTAAGAATGAAAGAAACATTATTTACTATTCAATGATATATAACCAAGGAACATCCATGTACCTATATTATCTTTGGATGGGATGTAATCATTTATCAATAATTTATTTATGTCACCATAAGTACAAGAGTCTACAACCACATAAAAAACCATTGCGGTAACGTATAGTCCCTTTTCAGACACCGTCTCGATAACATGCGACGTTCTATCCTATGAGATACCCACCGCCAACTTTTTAGATGTTCTGTGATTCTGACAAATTCGATTTTTAAGAAAATTATTCAAACCCAATGGGTTTCGATCGATAATAATTATATTTAAACCCGCATAATTTTCTATTTAATTTAAAAATTGTATTCGCACAACGCTCTGTTCCGCTCAGCGATCATCGTGAAAAGTATATATACTTTACCGTCCGAATAGTCTGCCGGCAATTGTCTGCGGAACGGCATCAGCGCCGCCCCCTTGAGCGGCTCCAAAACGTTGTTACAAGTTCCGTCTACTGTCCGGTAACGACTTTGGAGTGGGCAAATCACCGGCTCGGGATTCGTACACTCGGTATTGTTAAAAACAGTCACGTTACCAACCAATATTGTCGCGTCCGTACCAATTGTTATGTTTAACGATTTTCTAAATTTACCAACAAAAACAATAATAACAATCAATTCAATTATTTTCAAATATTATCGTACAAAAAGTTAACGCTTTAAATTTTTTAATCGATTTTGCATAGCGAAAATATTATATAACATTGTCGTGGGCGCGATGACCACGAAGCCGTTATAAAACAAAATAATATATTAATAAATACCGATTTTTGTCGTAAAACGTTATTTTTTTAAAAAAACTTGAAAAAGTTGAGCTAAATATTTACGGTTGAAAAAAATTAATTGAGATTTTCATATAAAAAAAAAAAAAATAATAATAATAATAACATCACAAGCAAATGTTTTAATTATTAACTTTGTTCTATGATTTTTGTGGTGTCTATAATTTTTTAAATACAAAATATTCTTAAATATTTCACGAGTTCAAAGCCGACACATCATACAATTTAAAACGAGGAAAATATAACAATATAATTTATGTTCAATTTATTATCTAAAAAAAAATATACTATAAATTTAATTATACTCGTTACTTTTGCAATATCAATGAAAGTGTTATCTGTTGTGATAATTGTTTGATTTAGTTTGATCATATGATACGTGACTATGTGAGTGCTAAAAATTCAATAAATGAGAATTGAGGCTGTTTTTGGTGAATAACATTTATAATAGATATTGGAAATTATCAATATAATAATAAATAATATATATATAGTTATTGAAGAAATCATTATTTTGTTTTTAATAACGAAAAGTTCAAATACGTTTTGTTCAATATTTATATTTAGTTATTTAGAATAATTTTGGTTACTTATAAATTCATTTCTAATTTTGTTTTACGCTTTTAAATTATTATTATATTGTTATTTATTATTGCATTTGTAGAGTTGGTGGAATATAAATAAGCATAATATAAACGGACATATTTTAAAGAACGATTTAGAAGATAATTTAAAATTATTAATTTTTAATTAATTCCCTATTAGTTAATTATATACACATACACACACACACACACACACACACACACACACACACACACACACACATATATTTGTATATATTATGCTGTTAATTTTACTTCTTTTAAAATTAGTTCAAACGTTTCAATAAATTATGTGTTTTATTTGTTTTTTTAAAGTTAGGTAGATTAAAAGAATTATAATTTTATACATTGCATATCTTATATCCGACTAAACATATGTTTTTTAAGTTAAGAAAATTTACCGTTTCAAATATAAATTGTATTTGGTTTAAATTTAATTATTTTCAATGGTTACATTTTACGTTAAAAATTAATTATATTTCGTAACCATAATAAATTGATTAAAACATAATTTAAAAATAAATAGTATATACAAGGAAGCAGGGAATATTATTTGTCAATAAGGACGCTATTTACTCTATGTTAAGCAATTAGTAGGAAATAGTACCTACCTAATTAAAATGAATATATTTGTCTAATAAATAGTGTATGAGTATACTGTAAATTATTATAATTTATAAGCACAAACTGATAGATATATAACAAATGGATTGTAATTTCATTAAATTAGAATTTTTTTTTTTATTTTTTACTATTTGTACGATATTTATTCGTTGAATTTTGTACCTATATAATGACCATTCCCCTAGTGGCCTACCCAAAAAACCATATTATAAAGGAATACAATGTTCTCGAGTTCCTTTTTTCGCTTGTTATAGTCATAATAACGTTTCATATTATATTTCGTCTTTTATGCATTGTTATTATTAAAAGGTTCAATTATTATTCGCAATGGTAACATTAAATTATCTTAAAAAAATCCATTACCAAATAATTATTTAAAAAATCAAACAATTGAATAGTAAATAAAAAACATAAATTACTGTCTAAAAGAATATTTTTGATTGATATAGAATTTTTGTATTTTTGATATATTTTAGCGGTTTTAAACAAAACAATAATTATAGTCTCATAAATACATATATATTTTTAAATATTTAAGTAAACTGAACTTGGCTGATATAAATACAAATTAGTTTAAATAATTATTATTGATGATTACAGGTTCAACACAATATAACAGTTAATATATTATTTTGTATACAAATTAACTTGTTATGCTAAAAAGTTAAAATTAACATAATTTCCATAACTTTAACTTAAATTATTAAGCCATTAATGTCAAACTGAATGCTGAGAATGTCCTTGTAATATATGACAAAGAAGAAAATTTTAGTATTTGAAATTCTCATAGTATCCATAATATATGAAAGGAAGGAATGGTTTAGACTTTAAAATATAAAAATACTGAAAGTTTTACGAAACATTTTTAGCCATTGGGATTTTAATGACGGGATGGACCAAGTTGCAATATGGGTACTGGGGTCACTATTGGACAACTTATATATTATTATAGCACCGACCTCAATTTTTCAGTAGCAATGTTTTCGACAAAACCATTCCGAGCGATTCGTATCGATTCAGGGCCGGACTTCATCACTTGCTGATGACGGTATGATGGAGTCCCGTCATCAATTGTCGCAAAGTTTTTTTCTAAATCTTCTTTGGCTTTTAAACTTTTGTAACCACCATCAACCGCAGCGTACATTAAGTTGTTTCCGGTCACATTTATAACTACAGTCCTCTGAATAATTGACGTAGCTGCTGCCTCGCCTAACAACAACCAAACATAATATAGGGAATTAAAAAAGAAAGCGGTAAACTTGATTCATATTGTTTAGTATTCTGGCGAATTCCGTCATACTTAAGTGTGAATATTGACTTTGTAACGGCCAACTGAGCTGTAACAATGTATCTGTCGCTGGAACAGTCATGTTTTGATTGCGGTCAATGTAGTATGAAGTACCAATGATCACAGCCAATAATACCAAAGACCTAAAGAAAAATATATATCTAATTACAAACGATTGAAGAAAAAGACAATTAAACATTATAACCTTAATAATTTATTTTGAGGTTTTATATTATAATTTCGTACAATTAAAACAAAAATTAATATCACAAAAATTTGGGTATCTACGTATAATAATATTTACTAATAAAAAAATAATTTTAACAATTTAAAAATAATACACAATTAAAACGAAGCGCTTATCAAAGTAAGCCACCAGTTGCCATACCGCATACTAATTGGAATAAAATACAAAGTAGGTGATTGTTTATATTTTTTTAAAAGGTTTTTATCTTTTATAAACTTTATATAAACAATTTATAAAGGAAACTATTTTAATAATTTACGATAATATGTAATATCCATATTAATAAAAATAAGAATTATGGCTTTTCTAGAATATAATCTGTCATGAGCTAAAAATAAAAGATTACAAACTAAAATAATATTATAAATGCTTTTATGTTGTAACTATAAATATTGTATTCTAAATAATTTGTATATGCATTATTAAGTTTCAAAATTAATACCTAAAATATTTGATTTCCCAACTAAAAGTCTAAATAAAATATTTTTATAGTAAGAAACGTAGGTAATGTATATATTTTATTTTTTATTATTATTTTTCAGAACAAAATATCACAGTGTTATATTAATTAAAGTTGCACAAGTTATTAATTTAAAATAGTTTTTACGTGCAATAATATTTTTTATAACATAATATCTAAAGTTATTATTTTATATATGTTATATACATTTTTTTAGGTCTAAAATGAAAGCTTACAAATGTTATATGTCTTAAATATCAAAATAGTCCTCTTGAAAATGGAGTATATTCTTATACATTATCATATTATTGTCATAACTTATATGATTATAATATGTAAGTATGAGTATAAATTAAAATATAATAAAATATCAAATATATTCTTTTATAATTGGGAGTATATTTTTTACTTATATTTTCTTTAAAAGTTAAAATATACAAATTAAAATAATCATTTTTATAATTGTAATTATGTATAATATTATTTTTCGCGGAAATATACATTTGTTGAATATCGTATCAGGTTGATTTAAATTTATAAACATTCGCATCTTACTCGACAGACATTTTGAAATGGTTATAAATTAGGTATTTAATATTTTGGATAGCAACTTGAATAACTTAAACATATTTTGACTAAATTATTTTATGTATTATGCATAGCATATTCTTGAAAATTAATTAGAACAATATTGCTGGGTAGGTATTTTGTTTATAATATGCACAATAGAAAGTTTTTCATTTTGGTATACAATAAAATAATGGATTGACGGAACTACTAATAAATCGACTATTTTTAACTAAACAATCTAAAAATTAATTTGAATATCATATAATATAGTAGAAATACTTTGTTTGATTTATTTTATATAATTTTTCTGCTAAATAACAAAAAAAGTGCTATTTTAGAGATATAAGTTAAGAAACAAAATACATATTTTTTAAAAAAGCATTAATAATTTATATTTTGAATAAAATTGAATTTTCTATAATTAAATTTAAGAATCATAATTAATTTTTTAAAAATATTTTTCAATATATATCTTATTTACTATATATATGAAAGAATACATATAATATGCCACTCTTTATTTTTCAATTCGATTGTCTCTTAGAGCATCATTCATATTCTGTGAATTTATTTGATTAAATGTAATATTATTAAATGTATTATTTATTTATAGTTATTACTATAACAATTTTTATAATAATTAACATAATTTATATTATAAAATGGAATAATTCTACGAATAATCCACGATCTTCAGCATGCGATCGCGAAACTGCAATAACATAATATTCTATTATGAATATAATTAAATATAAGTAATAAAAATTAGATCATATTATTTGATGATTATAATAATCTATTAACATAATTATTGTAATTAAATAATGGATATTTTATAGGTAAATAACAAACAAAGATATAAAAAATAAATTATCCAAATTATGTTTTATATTAAATTGAAAATTATTTTCTTGTTAAACATAGAACTATAATATTATTACGATATTTAATTATAAAATAAAACATTTTAAAAGATAATGAAAATGAAACATTCTATAATTTAAAAATAAAATGAGAGTTATAATATAATATCCGTATATAATATAACTGATTTATTTCGTTGGATTATGTATAAAACATATCAATACATATATTATAATACTTATAATACACATTATATTTATATTTTTTACAATTAAATTGTCGTAATTTTTTCTTAGGAAGGTATATATGATTATATATCACGTTTTTATTCTTTAATTGCTTTATGCTTATATAGTATCTTAAATATATCTAATAGTATCTGATGTAATTCTATTTCGTTATTTATCAAGGTAGGTATATTTTTGTTGAAAACTTTTAAGTTATCAAAACAAAATAATTTATTTCTGAACGTATTTTTTCCAACCAGCAAACTAGATATTTTATATTTTATGACAAATAACATTTTTACATATATGATATATGTATAGTATTTACATTTTTTTTTTTAACTAATATTTTTGAATACTTAGGATATTTAACGAAATATGTCTTGGTAAATCTATTTATACATGTTAGTAAAGTTACTGTTATGTGATCTGCTTTTGTTCGCTGATAACTACGACGCACGATGACATACATAATTATTATATAACACATCATATATTTGACGTTGCTATTGGAACGACACCATCATGATGTTCACAATATTATTTAATATTATAATTACATAAATTATTATTATAATCTTAGTTTAAATTTATGTTTCAATCATAAACTTACAATAAAATCTTTAGTAGATAATATGAATATTACAACCCATAAACTGTACATTATATAATGTCAATTTTTGATTTTTTTATTCGAAAATATTAAATTTTTGATTTTTAATTGAAAATAAATGTTTATACTATAAATCTTAATTTAATAATTTAAACTTAATTATATTGAATTAATTTCATTAAAATTTGATCAATCATTTTTCGATTATAATCGTACATTTTTCAATTTTATAATTTATCATTAAATTCAAAAAATTATGATTATATTAAACCATACATCTATCACCAATCACCATTATCATTTCTAAATCAAACTTTCATTAAGTTTGTTGACTATTTTCACATATTTATTATTATTATTATTATTTACACATATTGTCTATTATTTAACAGATTTTAATAAAGCCGTAAATTTTAAAAGGATATCAATATTACAAAAGTCAATAAACTGTTTTGCTACATTGTACGAAACGAATATTTTAGGACTGGGTGAATGTAACTATGTAAGTATATTTATAATATTTACATAATAATTTAGACAGCAACGACATCAACAACATTGCCTCGTATGGAATAAAAACTATTTTGTTACTAGTACGTGCAATATTATAGCTATTTACTTCGAAATCCCATGCTACGTGATTGTTGTGCAAATTATGTCGATTTGTAAACAATAGAGTACATAAAGTCATTTTAAAAGGCTAAGGAGGCCTTAAAAATGGATTATACTATTTTTTTCGTATTTTTTACATGTTATTGGTTTTATATTGTTTTTATTGAAAGTTTGTAACTACATATATAAATATAAATCGTATAATTTTTCGATTTCTATTGATTTGTTTAGAAATAAGAAATCACGGAAAACATTGAAAACAATTAAACTCAAATAAAACACATAATTTTTTTAAATAATATTTTCCTCAAGGTCATAGAATGTAATAATTAATGGCGCAGAGGAGACAATTTTGAATTGCTATTACAAATATAAAATTATATTATAATATATAGTAGTTAGCTTATAAACAGTTATATTAAATTTATGTTTGGGTTTCGAGAAAGGGTTTTATATGATTGTGTTTGATTCGGAGCCGAGTACGTTTTTCAAATATATTATAATATATTTTTAAAAATATATATATATTACCTACGCGGTTTTTTAATCTATGACACACTTTTTTCACACAGTTATCGCGTGTAGCGTGTAGGGTAATTTAGATACCATATTTATATGTGTATATAATATATAAATACAGTTTGCCGTAGGGTTTAGACCCTTAATTTGTCATTCTACCGACCACCTCCTCTCTCATACTCGCGAGATTATAGTAATTAAGCGACAACTAATAAATTACAAGCAGAAAGCAAATTATAACCTCGTCTTCACGCGCGAGGTTATTATTATAGTCACAGAGTTAGTTGCATAACCCGAAAAAGGTGAAATTGGTAAAATAAAATAAAAATAAAAATAAAAATATTAAAATTAAAACTAAGTCTCATAAGAAAATCGTGTTATTTTTTTGGTATGTTAATTTTTCGACTGTTCTTATTTTCTAGTTTTTCTTTTTAATTCCCACCATGCTATAAACACGTATAATGTTTCGTAAATAGTTATAAATAGAATGTTTTTTATATTAATAATAATCGAATAGATGGTACGTTTTAAATAATTTATAATTGTAATAATGTTTTATCACAATAAAATGGGTTAATTAGGAAAAAACGAAACATGTTAATCAAATAGTATTTTTTATATCGACGGTATCACGTTACTTAGTTAATAAATGTATCTCCAATATTTACAATTCGATATCTTTAAATATAAAATTGGGTATTTTGTATGCTTCAACTGTTTAGTGTCTATACACTATACTCATATATTAATTTCGATTAAAAATCTATTAAGGGTCTAATAACTATAAAACTATACACATATAAACATGATCGAGTTTAAGACGAGTTATAAAAATATTAATTTTATAATTTCACTGTAAATACCAAACACTTTTAAATACTAAAAAATTATATTCATAGTATACACATTTCATTATAATATAAAATAAAATTGGCTAATTTTTAAAATAAGAATGACAATTATTAATCAATGCATATTTGTTAAAAAATATAGAAAATTAATTGGGCTTTTGCATCAACGTTATCTTCGACTTCTTTTTAAATTATTATAAAAAATATTTTTTTTTTATGTGACGCTCATAAATACGATCCTATTTTATGGTTTTTAAATTATACACTGAAATCGATATTACTTTAAAAATGATACTTTTTCGGAGACGTAAATTCGCCATAAAATAGTTTAGACAGTATAAACGCAATGGAGAAGATGATAAACTAGTTGGTTATTTATACAATTTATAAGTACAGTTAAAGCACTGTGTCATTGACATGAACGAAAAGTACATTTAAGATTCAAGAATACTTATTTTTCATCATAAACATTCTTTTGAAAATGACATGATTTTAGAATTTGGTACAATGTTTAACATTGAGTAATTAGTAATTTATTATGACGAGACATTATTTAGAGAAAAATAAATACTTCTTCTTCTTTTTCTTCTTCTTCTTCTTCTTCTTCCCTTTACCTCCCTACTATAAAGATGTCGGCTATTCTAGTCCTACAACTCCATAGACTTCGATCTCCTATATACCGTCCTTGTCCATTTATACTATGCACCTTTATATCACACTTATTTCCATAACAACTCTCACTGCCTCTGAATCATTTCTCCTCATAACATGCCCGAACCATTTCAGAATTTTTTCTCTCATTTTCACCACAATTTAAGTGACTCCTGCATTTCTCCTTATATATTCATTCCTTGTTCTATCTGCTCTAGTTACTCCACACATTCATCCAATCATTCTTATCTCCGCTACACGTATTCTCTTTTTCATTTTTTTTTAACATAGCCCAACACTCTAATACAACATTGATAGCCTCACAACTGCATTATAATATCTACCTTTCAATCTTATCAGCATTCCTTTGTCACACAAAAAATGGACGCTTCTCTCCACTTTATCCATTATTACTTTATTATATTTTCATGTTATTTTCAAAACTACCGACTCAAAGTACTTGAACTCTTTATCAATCTCACGTCATGACTAATCTTCATTATATGCCTTGCTCTATCAATTTATTGATCACTTACTTCAAAATCATACACGATTGTCTTAGTTTTACTCCTATAAATCTTATTCCTCTCTCCTCTCCCTTCAAGCGATGTTCTCCACTGTTCAAGCCTCCCATTCACTTCTTCTGGACTCTCTCTTACTAGTACTACATCATCACTTATTTTTTAGAAAATTAAATAATACCTTATAATAATATATAAACTGATTTAATATTTTCAATATAAGTTATGTTAACAACTTTACGAGAATTTATGAAAATTTTCCATATATTGTTGTGAACAACTATTGCTAAAATGCCTAAATATTAAATATTTGACAATATTGTATTACAAGTATGGAATTATAGTAACATTGCTAGTATCTACAAATATTATTAATACCTACTTTATTCGTTGAATTAAAATATGTTTTTACTAATTTTAAGTATAAAATAAATATCTTGTATTTACGAGTAATGTAATAAATACCTATGAACATATTTTAATATAAATTTATGGAAATTTATTGATCAAAAATAAATTTACATTGTCTCATACTATAATAATCTATTATAGTTTAATAATAGGGTTTTAAGTGACAATCTAAACCTTATTAATTTGATATTTTATTTTTTTTATCGAATCCTAGTTTTACTGAATATTATATATAATAAGTAATGTGTAATACATTTTAAAAATGTTACTGTAAAACATATTTGTTCCGGATATTACATTTTACACTATAGAAAATAAAATATTCAATCATAAATAAATTGACAAAACTTAAATTGATTGAAAAATAATCTATAATTATTTTTCTTAACATAATAAGTGATGTTATGTTTAAAAAAAGGTGCGATTTTTTTTTTTTTTTTTTTTGGAAAATTATAAAATAAATTACTTTACCCGGTAGAATTATTAATTAATTTGTATTTATAATTAAATGTAGGTTAAGTATCAAGGCTAAGTATCTACATAGTCATATTATTTTAACTACTTGTTATTAGTTATTATTCAAAATATATTTTCAAAAGCAGAACTTAGATATTTAGTCAAATGAGGTATTTATATAGAATTTATAGAATATTTATTTAAGAATAATAATTAATATTATCCACATTCTTGTACTTAATTATATTATAAAAGTATATTAAAATACCGAAATGAAATAATATACATACCTATTAATTGAATATAATTTCATACATGCGTATATTATTATAGTTCTAATAAAAAGTTAACTTAGTTTCACAAATTTGATCCATTAAATATTTCATCGGATGAAACAATTGCATTACGTATAATTAATTTTATACATTGCGAACATAATTTGATGTTACAAATATTTTGGAAATACTGTTTAAATTATTCATAATTCCTATAATTTTGTTTATAGACATTATTTATCACTCTATGTATACTGTATATTAAAACTGTTTTGAATAGGTATTTCTTTTTTTCAAATTTTGGTTTTCGGCTTATTATTAAAGACACATTCTTATTGAACATAGTTCAAATTATTAAATTAATATATGTTGAAATTTGTTGATGAAAAATGTTTGTTAATGAGAGAAAAAATACAACTAATTTTTTTTTGAACACTCTGTATAATATAGAATCGAATATGGTACATTTGTTTTATCAATTTTTGTAATAGAATTTATTGTTATTAAATAAAACTAATGTTATTCTAAAAATGTTCGTAAATCTACGATGTCCAAAAAGAGCAATCATTTATATTAAAAAAAAAAAATTAACCTACGAAAAGCGGCCAGATTGAGATTTATAGAGGTTTGAACAACATTAGTGCTATTGAAAAAAATCATATTTTATATTTATATATATATTTCCCTATCTATCTCGAATTTACTTACTACCACTACGTTGTATTAAGTATTTAGTATTGAGAATAGGTGAGTAATCGATTGTTTTTCTACTAACGTCTTTTAATCAATAATTTTAATTTTAGTATAATATTGATTAAAAATAATCAATAATTTTAATAAATTAAATAATTATTTTACCGCACATTATTATTATTATACTATTAAATATAAGTGTACAAGATTAATTTCTTGTTAAACAACACAACAAATGTTTACAAATAGTAACTACAGTAGGTATATACCAATATAGGTACCGTTCAACGGTCGTAAAAAAACTATTTTTTGAGTTCGTTTTTTGATTATTTAATTTAAGTGCATTCGAAGAACACATATTTGGTTATTATTTAAATTTACTTTATGTTATAGGTGGGAGGTACGGTATAATGTTTATGAATTAATTCGAACAAAGTAATTTAAACTTTACCCAACAGTGAAATTGCTCGATTTAAAAATTAAATATCTATATAAACTTTAGTAATTAATTTTTTCGACTTTTTTAATATTTAATTATTTTCCAGTTGCTCTTATTTACAACTCGCCTGTTTTAGAATAATAATTGTTTAATTATTTACGTGTCGCAAAATGCGTTACATAATTTTTACGCAACCTGCACATATTGATGTCGGCTTCCAGCAGTTCTTTACAAACGGAATTGTATTATCAAAATAGTAAATTGATGTATTATCATAATGAAAAGTTTAATTTACTAAGAAATAGTTTGAAAACAATTTTTATCATTTTGATAATTGTAATACAATTCATAGAAAAAAAAAATAAAAAAAAAAAACGTTAAGTGACTTACAGTAATGCAGCGTACACGAAACACCTTGGTTTTAAACATGTCGGCGTGTGGTCAGTTTCAGTTTTCGACAGTGAAATATACTCTGAACTTGATACCGGCGTGACGTAATCAGACTTCGTCAACGGTGTGCTCTCGTTCGCCATGGATATCTTTAACGTAAACATTATTATGTAATATTTGAATCATTATAAATTGTATTTTATTAATGTATAAATTTGATAAATGCAATACATTTTAATAAGTGCTATTTATTAAGCACAAAAATATGTGGATGCATTTTTCCTCAAACATGTCATTTTATGCAATATTGCTTACTTCATTAATCGAGGGGCGTCCCTGTTAAGTATTAATTTTAGAGGGAGGGCCGATTTTTTTTTTAAAAAAATTAGTTTATTCGTTTAAGAATTTTTATTTTTTTCAAATATAAAAAAAAAAAATAGTATAATCTTATTTATTAATAATTATATAATTAATTTTAAAAAATCCAGGGGGAGCGACGTTGCGATCACCCCCTAAAATATGTAAATACGTCCTTGCATTAATCATATAGGTACATTCACTTATTCATTTAATGAATAGTATATACATATACTATTCATTATACGTGTTTATACGAATTTAAACGCATTAAAAATTCATTATATCACAGTCAGATCTGTTGACTTCTTAATCAAATTAAATAAAATACCTTTATTGTAATGAACAAAGCCTTTTTTAATAAGAGAGTGGTGGAGTATTATTTAAATGTTTCAGGTAGCTGACAAATTATTAAGACAAATATAGACATAAAAAATTAATTTTTAATATTTTAATATTTATAATTATAATTATATGTTATTTATATACTACAAAACGTTTTTGAAACATTTTTAATAAAATATGTACGTATATTATATTAAATTTAGCGGTATTTTGCAATCTAACATAATTGTACAAATAAAACGGATCAATTTATAATAAAGAATAAAAACATTAATATATGTGCTGCCACTGCTACCACTTTCTGTAAGACATCGTTAAATTTTTTTATCATCATACCCAAAAACAACAATGTAGTTTGACTGTTATAAATTATACACTCAAAAATAATTATTTTTAAATTACATTTTATGCAACTTATTAAATTCTTAATATATTAAAATAAATTACTAGCTTCAAATCATCATACAAATTGTCTTTCCTTTTAAATTGAAAAAATACATGATATGTTCAAAATACATTCAATTATTTGTTGACATTAAATACTAAATTATTGTAAAATAAATATTGGCTTAAGATCTAAATATGTAGAAATAAAAATTAGTAATTACTTAAAATATTTTTTAAATTCCTATACTTTATATATATTATAGTATGTTAAGTTTTTCTTATAATATGTAGACTGCAATTCTCATTCATAGAGTTAATAGAAAAGGTAACAAAAATAAAATTTTTGGTAGGGTATCAAAAAAAACGAATTAAATATTAAAATGACAAAATGTAATAAATAAATAACTTTAAAAATGATATAAAAATGTCACAAAAAACAGTTAATGTTTGATTGATTGGAAATATGGTGATGGTTTGGTAACGTATGGCACAAATTTTTATAAATAATGATTTGTAATAAAACTAAATTATACAAATTTATTTGGAAAACACGTAATGTCAAAAAACATTAAAATTTAAGTTATTTAATTGCATATTGTAACAAATGCAAAAAAAATAATATTGTATTTAACAAATTGAGTTTGAAAATTAAAAAAATGTACTTTTGAATTAATTCATAGTCGCAGTTAATGGTTAAAAAAGGAGAAAATGTATAATAATAAATATTTATATATAAATATAAAGAACTTACGGATAAAATAAACACAAACGTGTGCTTGGAGTTTGGTATTCAATCGCTAACTAAAATATGGACTTGGTAGGTCGAAGGAAATTTGATCGGTATGATAACCAAAGTCTAAAAGAAACCTAACAAATATATTATGTGTATATTATCCATATATCGGTGTGACATTTATTGGAAAAAACCAATAGGGAGACAGAGAAGGATTGACAGTTTGTTATTACATAAAACGAAATCGATACTGAGGAAAAACAAATCAACGGCTAATGTTAAAAGTAAAGAACTCACATATTAATAAGGATTAATATCCATTGAGTACAATTTTTCATTCATAAATAAGTGAAAAAAAAAAAATGTAATGTTTTAAATTATGAGAAATATACATGAAAAATTTAAAATACTAAAAAAATATTCAAAATTAAAAAATACATGTCTACTATATCTACTTTATTTAATATATTTTTACCATTAGTGCCTAGTGGTTATTTTATTTTACTACCTCATGTATAAATTTCTTAAAATCGACTTTAGTACTTCATTATGTACAAAGAAGACGATCAGGTACATAAAAAATATTAGATAAATAAGTGAATTAATGTAAATTTAATATATTAATGAACGATGTTTTACTATTTTATTTATTTTTATGCAAAACTGGAAAATTATACTTAAAATATTAATTTTTAAAAATTAATAAAAGTCCTAAAAATAAATTAAAGGAAAAAAAAACATTTTAAAATATCTTATATGAAATTTTATGTGGAGACTAAAATTTTTAAAATTAATAGATCGATTTAACATTTATATCTTATATGTAATGGGTGAAACTTTTTAAGGGGTTTAATAGGAGATTTGAATATAAAAATGTATATCTGTCTATGTATTTGAAAATAACTTTAATGGGCAAGAAAGCTAACAACTATTTATGAATTAGAATCCGTAATGTTGATAAAATTAATAGGTTGAAATTTAAAAACTTAATTAAAAAAAAAAAAAAAAAAAAAAAACATTTATCATTAGTTATTTTGTTTTAATTAAAACACGTTTCGATAATTTATTATTTTATTGGATACCTAATATTAAAAAATAATATTTGACTAAAATATTAAATCTTGTTTTATATCAAATAGTAGTCTAACACGACTCTATTATATTTGTATTGATTTATGTACCTACCTAATTAATTTTATGCTGTTATTGATTTTACTGTTTAAGATAAATTAATTTACAATATTCACATTTAATGTATGAGTGAAATTAAATAGAAATAACGTAGAATTTGTTTCAGGTTTACACATTTGTATTGGTATATACATTTGGGTCCCATTAAAGATAATATTATGTAATTATTAATGGCGGTACCATTTATTAATGAAAATAAAGTATAAACTTTGTTTTATAATTTTATAGTTATTACATATCATATTTCGACCTACACAATTTTAGTTTCAAATACATTTTAATATTTAATAAAAAAAACAATTTTTTAAAATAATATAGATAACGTAATAATTTCATAAATAATAATAATATACTTTGAAAAAAGTAAACACAATTTAAAAATAGGTTTATACTAATTATTTTATTAGTTATTATTACAATAGAGTGAGTTGATATATTTTTTATAATACGTTTTTCGTTGTTGGAAATTAATAAACGACGAAAAACACAATATACTTTAACTAATAATTGATTACTGATTTTCACATAAAATATAAAAATACATAAAGCACTTATCATAAAAAACTAAACCCCAAAAACATCATGTCCATCGAGTCCTGTACCTATTAATTTAATTAGGTACTCCGTATTTTATTTCATTCGTTTATTTAACGTAATATTTAATATTTGATCTCCAAAAATGATGTGTAATAATTTCCATTCGATTTTTACGAGTAAATACCTAATGATAATAATTATTTATTTATTTTAGTTAAAATTATATCTGCGGTAACTGTGATCATCGGACTGATTTTTTTTTTAATAAAAAAATAAAAATAATTATAAAAATTCCTTAAATTATATTTTATTATCTATTGTTATATTCATTAAATTTGTTTGAGAAGGTTTATTTTTGTCATCAGGTTTTGTTTTAGATCATAGATCATATATAGGTATGCACTATATATATATATATATATATATATAATGATCTAAGGTTTTAATTATTAGAGCAATTATTATATTTGATTATAATGATTATTATAATTTTATGATTATTTTTAATAATATAATTAATTTTATAGATTTATATAATGGAATAGACTTTAATAGTTAACAAAACAATATTAAAATCAATTCACTATATGTTCATTATTTTATTAGCAAAAACGAACTTTTCTACATAAGTAATATTATTATATTAAAATTATAAACAGATTTATCAATAAAACGTGACAGTTAGTTGAATGATTAGGTTTTCAAAATAATATTAACTGTTTATTTATTATGGGAGCATAAAGTGCAAAAGTCATACAAAATTGTAACTTCTATATAATATATTATTGTTCGCATTGAACGAATTTTCGACGAACGGTATATTTTTAAAATTGTCCACGTGATTTTAAATTATTGCGGATATAAACCTTTCAAATCTGTTGAAATGATCAATACTGAAAATAACAAATTCAACATTCATTATATTTGATGCGATCTACGATTAATATGATGATATTATTTATTTATTTTAAAATTTATCGGCATATTTGATAAAATATTGTACGTATGTTACCATCGGATCAGTCATCAGTTATTTATAATTTTTAACCAGTAGATGTTATCGTTGCGTTTAAATACGCTTTTACCTTATTAATCTGCTTTTAGCGAACGGTATTAAATTGTAAGTTTAAATCGAATTTAGTTTCAATATGCTTTGTATATACTATATACATATATATATATATATATATATATATATATATACTGGAGTAGTAAAATTAAATCGAGTTTGGTGTTATCTGTCACTATTAAATGTGTTATTTTATTTGTTCGTGACGGCTTGCACACGAAGTGTTTATCAATATATTACTATTTGTACGATGTATCGTCTTTTCACGGTTTATACAATTTGCGGACATAGGTACTTTCTTTTTTTAGTAGATAACTGATATAAAACCGAACTGAATCGACCTTAAAATTGTTTCATTAAAACAACGAGTGACTTTAACAAAATTTTTAAGCATTTAGTCTTAGTTGGTTTACTAATAGAAAAACAAAATAATCACGTAAAGCCATTTTCCGTTAACGTTTTAAATACCGTTTCTTGTGTAAGAATCCGCCATTATGAACTGATAACACAAGGCTGTAACCATAGTTCAGTTCGATATAGTCTGGACTATTCATACTATAGTATAGAAAATAAATTTTCGAAAGAAAAAATTACTTTATTATGCTACTGTGAATTGTGATTAAATCCAAGGTAGCACTATACTGTTAAAATGAATAATGATATCCTATTATATTAAATCTTATTTTATTCTGTCGGGTACGTTAGGTACATTCATTTGCCGAAATCCATTGTTATTCATACACAATAAAAAAGAAAACAATATGAGATATTTTACTGAAAAAAAAGGTTAAATAATATACGCATAAGGTATAACTTACAGATTACAACGTCAATCAACACATTTTTGGGCTTGATAATAATGATAATAATAATAGATATTTATGTATATAAACTAGCTAGATTTTTATAAAATCAATGCATTAATAAGTTAAAGTCTAACTAATTCACAAAATTTTATTAACAATGACAAATTTTTCTAATTTTAACTTCTTGACTTTTCAATTTAATTTTAGTGTACTGTTATTAACTGATTATAGTAAAAGTACCTAATACCTATACATATAATTTTTTTCTTTTTTGAAATTACGAAATTAGACAAAAAGTAATATATTACTTATAGGTGCGTTTTTTGGGGAATAATAATTATTTTCCAATTAACTTCAGCTAAATATTTATTTGTGTTTTAATTCATGTTTATGTATAAATCATAAAATTTTATCATTTAATTTAACAAAGTCAAAACATAAACGTCTTCTATTTTTTGTGGACTAAATTTAAAGAACTTAGAGATATAAGACAATGATGGTTTATAACAAATAAATATAAAACACATATTTTTAAATTTTAATATTTTAAATATTTATAAAAATATAGCCGTAAAAAAAGTTAATATTTGTCATCACATATAAACAACATTCTGGGACTGTTTTTCAGGCATATCCACGTAGTCTTTGCTTGACCAATCACCATAATCAGTTTTGTCGATCATTTCCGGTGTGATGGTGGTCAACAGTGGCATACCATCTGAATCTATGCTTAAGTATCGCAATAGGACTTCCGGTACTGTATATGGACCAGGAGGACGAGCGTTTTGATTTATCATCGGTGTATTATCACTAAGATCGATTGAACTTTTCCCAGATCGTTTCAAATCGTTCTACGAGAAAAAACGTAAATAAATAAAATTAAAAAAACGTAGAAAAGTTGATTTTGGATGTTCCTCCTTCGTCTCTTCGGTTCTCTGAGAAATTAGTAGTTTATTATATTTAAGATTTGAATGTAATAATATTGCATTAGAAAATAAGATTCTGAGCGAAACTCAATATATTAAAATATACTATACTGATAATCCATTTTAAAATTTTATCACGTGTGTAAATTACCAATGTAAATATTTAAAATAAGATTCAAGTCCCTACGATCAAAATTTAAAAAGTTTAATCGTTAAATCCAAAATTGCAGGTAATGTTAAACATTTTTAGAAAAAATTTCAGAGCTTGTAGCTTGTAATTTTTCTGATTTTCAGCCATTTATTATTGTAGAAAAATGTCTTCAGACATACAAAAAAAAAATCATTGTACAGCATTCGCTTTACTCAGAATCTAAAAGTATATTGAACACCTATAACGTTTTTTTTTATAAATAATAATTATTTTATTATAATAAACAAAACTAATAAACTTATATAAATATATATATATATATAGGTATGTATAAAATAATGGACACTCGACGTCAAGTTTATTTTATCTTAATTAATTTCCAATCATATCGATTCATAATTTTTTAAAAATTATTGACATTTTAATAAAATTTAAAAGATATTTTATCAATTTCGAATCATTAATTAATATCAAAAAATTATCAAATATTGAAACGTTATAAACTAATTGCACAGAAGGTTGACACTTTGACAGATAATTAAATATAAATTATTGATAGTAAATACGTTATATTTGATTTGAATGTTAAAATATTTAATCGTTTTTATTACAAAGAATGTAAGTTCACAATATTTTTATGTTTGTTTAATTATTTTTGTTTTTAGTTACAATATAAAATGATTATAAAACTATACTTATAGTACTTACAATTGTGAAAACTGTTTTTAGTAGACATACTTTTATATTAAAAATATTATTCTTTAAAATTATTATACTATAATATTTTTATAAATAGATATTTTATTATTTATTGAAAAATTGTTTAATTTATTTTTAAACAACAACTCGGTTCGTCTTTGTAGTATCTATTACATTTATAAATTCTATATTATGTTTTACATTGCACAACTTTTCTGGAGCCATTAAAAAAAATGAATATAATATTTTGTTTCAATCAATATTATAATTTTTGAACACAAAATTTTAACCATTTTAAGTGGGCTTTTTGAGTTAGCTCATTATAATTATGTTTTATTACTCACGTTTGGTTGGATTAAACAAATTTAAATTCTTAATGTTTAAATACATATTTGGTACGAGTTAATTAAAACACAATTATTTTTGTTTGTTTAATATTAGAATAATGTTTAGAAGGTTTGTTACAAAATACAAATTTTAAATTTTATAAAAATTAAGAAATACATTATTTTCAAAGAAACATTACAAACTTTTTATTATGCGTATGATAATATAAATACCTATCAAACTACCCCTTTATAATATGGGTTTCATTAAAAGTTTTCTATGGAATTTTACTAATATTATTACACACTGTAGGTAGTTGAAGGGTACCACGAAACCTTTTAACATCCAATACTGATTAATATATTATTAATAAAGTCATTACGTATTTTTAATAATAATAAATAAATATATTTAACATAATATACGATATACTTTACAATATTAATGATAAAAATACTATATTTTATTATATACCTTAGGTACTATCACGACCCAAAGTTTTTGAAATCATATAGTATAATTTTATATAATACCTACGTATAAATTTCGATTTAGATATTATAGTATATATGATTGGTTTACTAGGTAGGGTAGGATTAATTATTTTGTTTTTTATATTTAATTATTTCTTCAATTTGGACTTTGCAAAATCTGATTACTTGTTTTAAAATATAACATTGATTTTTTTTTTTTTTAATTTAATACAAATTCATTACCTACAATAATAATATTTTGTTTAAAATAAAAATATTACTTTCAAATAAAATAATATGTTTAAGCTTAGTTTCTTTTAACTGTTAAATTGTTCTATAAATATTATATTATATTATAATGGATTTCTAAAACAGTGTTTTTTTAAACAAAAAAAAAAAACAAAATTGAAAATTTCTGATTTGATTAATAATATTAAGTACCACAACTGAAAGATTATGGATAATCGTATTTATAATATTTTGCATATATAGACTTACTTCGGGTGTACAAATGTGATTCAAGCAATAATAATTGTTGTTCTCTGCAGAGTGACACCAGGTACCGTCCGGGAAGTATGGATCAACTGGTAGGTTTGATACATCTAATCGGGGTGTATAAAACGAACCTGTGTCCTTTCGCCTGCAGAATATTGAACATCCCATCCAAGGACGAGCTACAGTTTATGCAAAACATATATATTATTCTATTGGTTTTAATTCGTTTTAATTTACATGAAACATAATTAATTATATTTTTATTGTGTATGTTAGATTAGGTTCAAGAACTATTAAAATATATTCATGAAAAAAGATTAACTTAATGATAAAATAAGAAAATAAATTTAAATAATTAAAAAATATATAACAAATTATATACATAATAATACATAATGGACATTTATTGTGGAATTATTTAATTTAATTAATATAATTTGAGATATTTTCAACAAAGTAAGTGACAAAACACGTCATTATATTCTTCTGTGAACGGTTTTATTTACTTCGAATTGGTTGATTAGCGTAGTTTTTTTCTTTCCGAAAGGAAATAATCTATTAATAGACATTCTGTACATATTATATTATTGAGCCGCACCATCACAAAATTTCAAAGTTACACGCCCGCGAATTTTATATTAGAGCATTAAAGTAATAGCTACTAACCTTCCTCGTGTGGCGCCTGTAGACCAGAATATTCTTTATCCAATACGGGCAATATATCTCCGAATTCTTTACACTTGGTCGTCGCGAACTCCGTGACCATAATCTTTTTCGACTTCTGACACGTCTACATGATACCCCCAACAATGTTCGTATACATTATTAATTCCGTTTAATTACGCATAACTGATAAAATATAATAGTTACGGACCTTATCATCTTTGCAAAGGACGGCTTCGTGCTTGGGACCGTCGCATCCCTCGTTGGTGTTTATCGGTTTCGGATTGTTGCACGTCCTAGTCCTTAATCTAAAACCTGATATATTATGTTGGATGGTTTGTAACACGACACGACAGCGGTTAAAAAAATGTATTAAAAATAATAATAATAATAACGAAAAAACGTACTCACCTTTTGACTTATGTATACACCCTGATGTACATTCGTGCACCTTCCACTGGCTCCATCCACCTTTTATGATCTTTTTCGGTTTTTTCGGTTTGCCTTTAACGCATTTTCCTGCTTCGCACCACTGCGTTTGTTAAAAAATAAAAATCGACTACAATAGGTTCAATCCCGGGAAACCCGTAAAAAGCTTTTTCAATTTAGAGTGGATTAAAAAAAAAAAAAAAGAATTCGTGTCAAAATCGGTTGATTGAATTATTAAACCAGACAAACAACCTATATTTCCTTCTGCAACCAACTTTCATTAAATTTTTTTATTCATATATGTGTATTGTGTACGCACATAATATTAATATGTGTTTCGATAAATGTACATCGTTACGGTGTAGGAACGATGAATTTGACAAATTAAATATATTATTTCTCTGTATATGATGTGTATAACTTTTTTTTTCTGTAAATTGAAGTACCTACCAATTACGGAAGTATGTTTTTTTTTACCGAGTGTTTTTAATAATTTAAACAAATTTTAAAATTACATATTGTTGTAGTTATTTAAAATGGTAAATTACCAAGTCGGGCCCGCAAGTAGTTCCTTCTAAAGCCGGTCCTGCAAAATAATATCCTGGCCGGTTTGGTGTTTCACATTGTAAGTTTTCACATATTTCCTATGAAAATCAAACATTTAATTGTATACTACGTATTGTTTCATATATATTTATACAGAAATCAGACGTTCAAGAAGTAGGCACAGTATGTTGGGTTTACTCTCTCGAAAATATATGTCCGATTTCTGAAATTTGCATATTAATATAGATTCATACAATTTTAAGAGTTAGAAGTCAATAATCCTACTTATTATACATATAGTACAAAACATTTGGAATTAAAAATATTTGTTAAAAAAAAAAAAAAAAAAAAAAACATAAAACCCCAATTTTCTATATTTTGTATATTATTATTAATAAATCAAGTATTCGAGTATATTTTAAGTTAAAAAATTAATTTTGCTTTTTAAGTAAAAATAGATTTTTCTTAACAAATTTTAAATGAAGTATTAAAATAAATACACTATAAATGAAAAGTTAAAGATGAATCAATAAAGATTTTAAAATATTATTGTAGACAAAAATTAGTAGAAATGTATGTATAAATAAGTATAATTATATTTGATATTTCACAATGTACCTATACTCGTGCATAGTTGGTTTGTTTGTTTTGAATAATACATTTGGTTTTAATACGACAATTTTAGAATATAAATATTTTTACGTCGATTACAATATTTATATAATATTATTTTATCCATGAAATATTAGATACAAGATAATGTGAATTTATTTTATAAAAGTTTTAGACATTATTTAAAATGTCATTTAAAGTTTATATTATTATTATTAATAAATATATATATTCGATTAAATTACGCGGTCATCATATATAAATATTTAAAATTGATATTTATTATAGTACAGTAAACGAATAACTAAGAATTATGTATACAATTAAAATATGTTCATAAAAAAACAAATAAAAGAAAATAGCTTTTATACAATGCACATTTAAGTAAGACATGTTTATTAATATTCAAACTTAAATAATCAAAACGTAATGCATTTTTGTTATTATTGACAAATAATGATAGAATAATCTTACTTCTGCCTGCTGTTGTGAAGAGACTAAATTCGTTTCGGTACTCATTACTTTAGCATCGCTGTCTAATAACAATAGTTCACATTGTTTTTTTGCATCCCATGCTTGACCAGGCTTGTCAGCAAATTTATTGTGATCCAACTTTTGGACTGCAGCTGAATGGCGGGTATTAGACTTAAAGAGACATTCTAAATTGCTAGAGAGGAAAAAAATTGTGTACCAGAAATTATTACAGTAATCTCGTAATTTTCTATCGCGATTCAAGTTGTATAGTATTTTGTTGTCAGTATTTTGTTAAATAAAGTTATTTGGAAAAAAAAACACAATTCATGTGGAACAAATTAAATTAAAAACAAACCAACACAAACGGAAAATATATAATACATTTTTATTAAATGTCCAAAGAATATAATAATAATAGTATACGTATTATATAATTTTATATGATTTTAAAAAAAATATAAGTTGTAGTTATGATAAAATATTATAGGCATTTGTGTATTATATTTTATATAATTTAATATTTGTAACAGTATCTACTGTAGTTAATAATTTAAATACACGAAACATGTTTTTAAAGGATAAAAAAAGGTTTCTAAAGCCAATTATTATTTTTGAGATTATAGTTATTAAATTTAATGTATGATTTTAATAAAACAATATAGTTTATTTAAAACATTAAACATTCTTTTTTTTTATTACACGACATTATCAAATTAAATTCATACATTGTAACAAAAATTAAATTTAAAAAATAATATTGTTAGATTTTTCATTTAATTTGTTTTTATAATATACTAAAATATTATTAATAATTTATATTTAAAAATAAAAATACCTGACAAAAATCTTCTATGAAGGTTTTAAATTTGAACATTATGCGAATTAAATTATTTGTATATATATACGTAATTAAAAAAAAAAAAAAAAAAAAAAAGAGTTAAATTAACTATTTATGTAAACAAGTTCATTTGAATTCTTTGACAGTCAAACTGTTTTTATGATAAAGCCATCGAATAAACAAAATACAATTAACTTGTTTGTATAAATAAATAATAAATAAACATGTTTCAATGTTGTTACTAATTTATAATATTATAAAATAAAATGATATGAAAGGACAAAGTTAATATTGTGTTATAAATTAAAATTTATTTCGATTAATTAATGGAATTTAAAATTTATATAAATTTATGAATACTACTATTTTATATTTATTTAGTAAAATGTATTGTATTAAGTATATTTATAATCTTATATTTTTTTTATTATACAAAATACTTATGCGTAACCAAATATATAAGATGAAAAATAGTTAATTTAGAAGTTATTATTTACTTACTTAAGATTCACTGCAACCCTAGCACTGCATTCTGACCATAAAAGTTCTCCAGTTATTCCTCGTGATGGTGACATAATGAATCCTTCTTTAGGACAATTGTTTGAGTTACCATCGTGATGCATACCTAAACTATTTTTAATAATTTAATATAAACTTCAAATAAAATATATATGATACTTATTAGCAGGACTCGAAACCATTTTTAAAACGTTATATTTATAGTAATTATAACTATTGAAATGTAAAACATTAAACATTAACGCAGTTCGTGTTCTACCGCCGATAGTACAGCACGTGTGTCCCGTGATAACGTTTTTAAAGCTCTCGATAGCACAAACCTACTCCACGGCTGGCGTTACCAGGTAATATGATTATTTAATGGTTTAATCACTTTACATAACGCACCTTAATATTCATAGTCAACATGATTAGATCCCCCTCGGGCGATTCGCCCAAAATCAACTCATCTCTACCAACCAAACATCTCACATCTAACATTTCAAATAAAAAAAATACAACACTTACACTAAAAAATATCAATTCATCATCAACAAAATCATATCAACCCAACAAATTCAACTCAATATCAGCCACATCATTGCACGACAAAAGTGTGCGATTGTCAAACTCGTCTATTAACCATTCCCTACCTGACTCACAGTCTAAAAATAAACCCCAGACCACGTATGCCCTTTCCACTGATAACACACCAGTCTCAGCCGCTATCGCAAATCAATTAACCCACACTAATGATTCTCAATCGTCAATTGCACACTCGATTAAACCTACGCCTATTCACACAAATACCAGCATGAACTTCGCTACGGTGACTGCAACGGAAAACACTCCGAGCAGAGAACAAGCGTTAGTTTTCAATTCTATCGATGGAATACCTCAAATCGAGTACATATTAGCCATCGGTAAAATAGTCAAACCTATAAACATTATCTTCATTTCGCGTATCTCAAACCAACGCTTCTGTATATTCTTATCTAGTAAACAAGTTCTCGACAACCTAATGCAACAAACACAGACTATAAAAATCAATGACCAATTAATTCAAATACGCAGACTGGTTAACCCGACCAAACGCGTTGTCATATCTAACGTATGTCCGTCAATCTCCAACCGGGCAATATTGAACGCGTTAAAACACATAAATATAAATCCCATATCGCAGATTAATCACCTAAAAGCCGGCATCAATATGGAAGGCTACGAGCACATCATGAGCTTTCGCAGGCAAATATATATTAACCATGAAGATATACCCAAATTGCCCAGCTCTATGCTAATCTCCCAAAATGATAATTAATTCAGAATATTTTTTACGGATGATACATTAACCTGTTTTTTATGCAAAGCAGTTGGTCACACATCCAATAACTGCAAAAAAAATTCTACTACTGAACCTATAATCAACACTAATTCTATTAACGATCTCTACAACACCAACAAAACACAGCCTGTACTTACAGAAGATGATACACATCCCTCTCCCTCCAACTCCCATCTCGACGGAAATCAGATACAGACAAATACGGATTGGTCCTTAGAAACCACTACCGAGGCACCTCCTTTATCCGATAATTATGAAGAACTCCCATCAACGTTATCACAAAAGGATACGTACAAAAGACCAATCTCCGACGCACCGTCCTTAAAACCACCAGATTCCCCAAATGATCAAATACCCGCAAACACCACGGTTAAAAAAGAAAAAGTAATAAAGAAAGTCAAAATTCGTTCCAGATCAAGTTCAGCTAACAACGTAGACAACACAACTAAGGATGAACATAAAAAACCAATAGAAAAATTCTTTGCACAAAGTGAAAATTCACCTATTTCATACCTCCAATTTATATACATACTCGAAAATTTTACAAATAAATCTATCAATATTCACTCACTCATTGAAGAGGTAAACATCGGTATTCCGCCTTTAATGGACATATTAGACCAAATATGGCCACTAGTTACCGATCGAACATTAAAAAGTCGACTAACTAAACTGACTAATTTCCTCTTCCAAGCACAACCCAGTCCATCAAACTAAATCCTCAGATAAAAAACATACCTATAATACACATAAACAATCCTATCAAATCTACATTCCAAACCCATGATAAACATCATCCAATGGAATTTGAACGGGTTCTACTCAAAATTTGAAGAACTCCAACTACTAACTAAATATTATACTCCTACCATAATATGCCTATAAGAGATAAACCTCACAGACAGCAACAAACCTTCGTCATCTCAATATAATATTTATAAAAAAACCGCAATATGTGCGACCGAGCCAGTGGCGGGGTTGCTATTTTGGTCAGCCAAGAATACCCTAGCGAAGAAATACACATAAAAACTGATATAGAAGCTGTTGTGGTATCAATAACCTAGCCTCATAATAAAATAACCATATGTAACTTATATTTACCTAACCAAAAAAATTTCACACTTACTGACATAGAAAATATCACCTATCAACTTCAACAGCCTTTCATAATAGTTGGTGATTTTAACAGTCATAGCATTAACTGGGGATCATATAAAACTGACGCAAGAGGTAAAATAATTGAAGAACTCCTCACGCAAGACAATCTAGTACTACTAAATACCGGCCAATCTACCAGAATAAATCTTTCAAATGGGAAATTTTCCGCTATCGACCTTTCTATCTCTAATACTGCCCTTGCACACAAACTCGAATGGAAAGTTCTCCCTGATATATACAGCAGCGACCACATTCCCATCCAAATAACCTTCACCGACCCGTCAAACAAAAACGACCTACACTATCCTCTGAGATGGAATGTTAAAGAAGCCAACTGGAACCTCTTCAAATCTCTAATTGAAAACAATATATCGACACTCAAACCCCCTTCCAAAGATAACATCGATGATGACGTAAACCAATTCTCAAATCTCATCACCATAACTGCAAAAATGTCCATAGGCATTGCTAACAACAAACTTAAAAGACCTCGGGTCCCATGGTGGAACGATGAAATCAAAATGTCTATCATAAATAAAAACAAATCCCTCAAAATATATCAAAACACACACAACCCAAACGATTTCATTAATTTAAAACGCCATAGAGCGCACACCAGATTTTTAGTCAAACTGAGTAAAACCGCATCTTGGAAATCCTACACATCAAGCCTTGATAACCAGACTGATCCCTTAGTAGTTTGGAGTAAAATTAAATCTCTCAAAGGAACCAATCGACAAAGCAACATACAACTTTTATCTAACTCAGAACTCATAACGTCACCAAAGGAAGTAGTAAATTATATTGGAAAATTCTTTCAAAAAAACTCATGTACTTCCAACTATGTCGACGAATTCCTAATTAATTGCCATCGATACAATTCTCCTCTAAACACAATCGACCCAAATGATACTACACAAACCCTAATAAACTCCCCAATAACCATGGAAGAATTAGAAATGGTATTAAGAACCAACAAAAGCAAAAGTCCCGGACCAGATGGTATCCCCTATGTTTTTATTCAAAATCTACCTCTAATCGGCCTCAAACACCTACTGGACATTTTCAATACTATATGGAATTATAACGTATTCCCAAAATACTGGAGACATGGATATGTTATCCCAATCCTCAAGCCTAATAAAAATAAATTTCTCACCGAAAGCTATCGTCCCATCACTTTACTTAGCACACTTTGTAAGCTACTAGAAAAAATCATTAATCGCCGACTCATCTGGTTCCTCGAAAAAATAAAATATATCTCCCCTGAACAAAACGGATTTCGACAAAATAGAAGCACACTAAACAATCTTCTAAGTATCAAAAATGAAATCGAAATTGCTAGGAACAATAAACAAAGTTTAGGTTTGATCAGTTTCGATATTTCCAAGGCCTATGACACCACCTGGAGGCCCAGAATAATTTATATACTGAACAAAATAATATGCAAAGGGAACCTACTCAATTTCATTCAAAACCTATTACTCGAACGTTCCTTTCAAGTCAAATCATCAAACTGCTTATCCGATATCTATATACAAGAAAATGGAGTCCCCCAGGGTTCTTCAATCTCAGTAACACTTTTTCTGCTAGCTATAAATGACATCTCCAAACAGATACCAAAGCCAATCATCCCCATGCTATATGCTGATGATTTCTCCATAATATGTCGGAGCAGCAGCCTTATAACAATTAAACAAATATTTCAAGACGCTACAGCCAAACTAATTAAATGGTCAAACACATCAGGGTTCAGATTTTCAGCTGAAAAAACCAAACTCATTTTATTCAATAACAAAAACAAAAATAAAATGTCAATTAGTATGGGCAAACATACAATCACAAACAATAAAAATATTAAAATCCTCGGTATTACATTTGACTCTAAATGTACCTGGACACCCCACATTCTACATCTAAAACAAGCCTGCGCCAATCGACTTAATATAATTAAAACGTTATCCCATACATCATGGGGAGCCCATACCTCGGTACTTATCAAGATCCACAAAGCTCTCATCTTGGCCAAATTAGATTATGGATCACCCCTTTTTTCTTCAGCAAAACACCGGCACTTAAAAAAACTTGAAACACTCTATAACTCAGGTATGCGTCTTGCAATAGGAGCATTCCGCTCCAGTCCCATTGACAGCATATCCAATATAGCAGGAATACCCTCCCTATCACTGAGATGGGCAGAGCAGAAAACTTTGTTGGCAGCCAGAGCATATAGATCCCCACAAGGATACTCCTCATCTCCCTTAAGGATATTTAAAAATCTACAAGATAAATTTGACCTAGACCATATTATACCATCAACTATTAGTCTTCGGCCACATTGGACAATTTCTCTAGATATCAACCTCGATCTCCATCACCTCCCAAAAAAAGACACAAATCCTAAAATATATAAACACCACTTCAATGAAATCATAGCTAAAGCCGAACCACACACACAGATTTACACTGACGCATCTATAACAGATCAAAAAGTTGGAGCCGCAATAATATGCGGCACCACCGAAATTCAATTTAAACTATCTGACAAATGTTCAATATACACAGCTGAAGCCATAGCAATACTAGAAGCCATCAAATATTTCACACAAAACGTCGATGACAATTTATGTATTATACTAAGCGACTCTCTTAGTGCATTAATAAGTCTTAAAAATATATCCAACCCTACTGACATAGCAACAAATATTCAGAACGCCTGTCACATTGCACGGTCTGCCGGTAAACACATATCGTTCATGTGGATTCCTGGGCACAGCAATATAGCAGGCAACGAAAAAGCAGATGAGGCCGCCAAACTTTCGCACACGTCATCTAAAGCTATCACAATACCAGATTTCTCATATACCAACGTAAAAAAATTTATCAAAAATCATACAATTGAAAGATGGCAACAATATTGGTCAAATCAATCAACTAAACTCAACGAAATAAAAAAATCAATAATACCATGGCCTCACCTTCCCGGCTATCCTAGAAGACAAGAAACAATCATAAACCGTCTAAGAATAGGCCATACTTCATGTACCCACCGACACCTTATGATAAAAGAGGACCCACCAAACTGTACCACCTGCGGTGTCCAACTCACGATCAAACACATTTTCACTGAGTGCAGAAACAACCAACAAGACCGTATGGAAATCCTCGGAACCACTCACCTATACGAAATCCTCAGTCCTGAACCAATCGCAATTCAAAAATTACTTATTTTCTTAAAAAAATCCAATTTATATAAAGAAATATAAAGTGTATATATAATGTATATAATATGTATAAATGTTATGCAAAAATTGTAATAATAATAATAATGTAATTTACTAACAGACCAATGGCCAGAGCTGCCGCGGTCTTTTTTTTGTCTAATAAAAAAAAAAAAAAAAAAAAAAACATTAACGGAAACAATAAACGCTTAGGTATATTGAACTATCATTAAACAAAACAGTACAATTTACAAAACATATGACAAAATTAAATATAACTTAACTAAGAGCAAATAAAATTGTAAAATAATTAACGATTACAAAACGTTATAATATTCTAAGAAAATTATTTTTGAATTTTTGATTCTTAAATTTCTTTATGTACCTAAATTTGGTAGGTATAAAAATACTGAATAGGTTGTTTATTAGTTTACTACCCGAAAAGATTTGATGAATTTGATGATTGTTATTTATAAAGTAATAAATGTTGAATATGTTTTTACTTAATTGTATATTTGTATTTTATAAATATACAATTTAAAAATAAGTTAACTATTTTATGATTGAGTATAATTCTACTAAAAATTAAGTTTAGATAGTTTTAATTCAATTATTGTATTTTAATCATGAATTATAACTGCATATTTGAATATTACCTACCTACATATATTCTTAATTTTATATAATTCTATTAAATTAAAAATAACGAAAAACGAAAAATACATTTAATGTTTAAATTACCTATAACATTAAAGTTAAACACAAAAAATGTATAATGTCAAACAAAATAAAATTTATAAGGATAAAACTGTCTTAACGGTAAACAAAATGTTTTTTATTTTATTCGAGCCCTGCTTATTAGCACATATAAAATATAATGTAAATATTATTTTAACCATTTGATATACCTATACAGAAACGATGATTATAAATTTTCAGTAAAGTTAAAAGGAAAAATAAAGTTAGTTTTATTTCAAATTTTTATTGAGTATTTATATTTATTATTTATTCAACAATATTAATTAATCGTTTATACTTAAACGTATATTAATACAAATTTTATTTAATTAATTGATTGTTGCACATTTTAAATAGTTTGTTTCATCTATATTTATTTATTGAAATTTCTATCATAATATAAGTACTACTAATATTCAAATTATTATTATAACTAATAAATATATTTTAAAAATACCGAAGGAAATTAAAAATTAAAAGTGGTCAATAAATCTTCAACTTATAATTATTCACATATTATTTAACATGTCAATCAGAATATTATGTTAGAATAATAGGTTATAATATGTATTATGGAATAAGTATACTTTAGCTTTAAAGTTTAAAAATTAATTTTTGTTTATATATTTTATGTTTTATATCACCATAGGTATACATAACTATTACATTTCCAAATGAAATAGAAAACAAAAAATATTTGCATCTGTATTATATAGATAATGAATATAAATCCCATTGTCAATTGAAATCTTATTAAATTTTTAAAAATTGACTTTATTCATAATGAATGATAAATTATTTAAATAAAAAATGTCACCATTATTATTAAAAACATTTAAATTAAGTATATTTAAAAAATATTTTTCACTGTTAGCTACTTTTAGAATACAATGAATATAATAATATATTCAACCCTCAATGTTAATAAAGTTTAAATTAAATTTACAAATATTAATTATTTTTATGAAAATTCTAAAGGAATTAAACAATAGGTATGTTATGTATAATAAGAAATATCTATTTAAATAAGTTAGTGCATCAGTTTAATTCAATTACAAACTCTGATGTATATAATAAAATGAATAACAAACAACAAATAAGTAATTCATTACTTATATTAATATGATATACTCATTGAAGTTGTTCTGCAGATATAAAAGCAAAACATTATAAAAATAATATATCATTAAAGGTACCTATATTAACAGTTATATGTTTTCATTGTATTTTATTTTAGACATATTATTTAGAAGCATAATAAATGTTAAACTGATTATAATTTAATTTATGTTGTGATAATAAACATCTAAAATACATATTTACTTAATATTTAGCATATATAGTGTTTAAAGTAAAATATGATTTAACGTTAAACATACCTACAATTGTTGAATGTATAATTAAAGTTAATTTTAATATTTTGTTTAGCAATTATTATTAGTCTTTATTTGGTAGGTATAAATTTGTAATTATACATAAAAAAAAAATCATAATATGATAAAAAAAAAAATTTTTGTTTATTCAGGACTATTTTTATTTTAGTTTAAGATTTACAATATATCATTTGATATATAAAATTAATGGTAGTTATTTTGATATAAGACTAATTTTATTGATATAAATTAAACATTTGTAATTAGCATAGAATAAAACTTTAATAATTCGTATATAACCAATAATTTGACTAATAAACAACATTTTGTATTTGGCCTACATAAATAATCGAGATTTTAAGTAAAGTAAACTTTTATAATGCATAAAAAACTATAATAATAAAATTAAAATAATATTGTGCGTAAAAGAATGTTTATTTTGGAAAATCGTAAGAAAAGGCTATGAATGAATTAATTAAAAACTTAATGTGTCCATTTGATATGATCTAAAAGTACAATTCTGATATTTATTTTAATTACTAATAAATTATTTTGCAATATTACACAATTATAGCGCCATTTTTTGAATTTTGTATTTAGGTAATTATTATTTTGTTTAAATATTATCACAATTTTTGGAAATCCAAAATCTAATACCAAAGAGAAGGTATGAGAAATCAATTAGGATGTATTACCGATACATTTCATCGCTTTTTGTGAATTGTGGAAACATAAAAGGAACCTTTAATCTGCTAAAGTGTGTTTTTAACTGTAATTAATTTAATTATTCATATACCACTTAGTCTTTCTAGTAAGTATTGTATAAGGGGTTTTGATTTTCTGTTATCAGATTAAAAGAGCTTAAAATACAAGGGTTTGCGTCACAAACGATTATTTCTAAATAAGTATAAATAAAAATTGATTACCTAATCAAATATTATAATGAATTCAATTTTTTGAAATAGTATTAGGTAGGTACTTTTATTATCCGTTTCATTATGTTTTGTAATATGCGCCAAATTATATTATGTTTTTTATGTTATTTTATTACTAATTTTCGTAATATTATTATATAATAAATTATATGTAGGTTTTATGAAAAATATTATTTAACGATATTTTTAGTTTAACCTACATAAAAGAATTATTATTTAAGTAGGTTTGTAACATTTTTTTTAAACATTATTTGTGTTTAGGAAATTTGTTACATACTTTTAAACAATAAGCTTTATTACTTTTATTTATAATGGATAAAAAAACATAGTGAAAAGAACTCTATGTGAAGGTACTTTGAAATGATTCATGAAATTATTATACTAATTTACAAATAGATATTTAATTTCAATTTTATAATATAAGTGGGTCACGACATATACAATGCGTAATTTAAAATTGGAGTAGAATGAATAAATCAATTATTGCAGAAATAGAATGGTGTTTTAGTATTGATACTAATAACTTGAGATTGGAATCTCTGAATTAATACGATTAAATCCATGGTATGCCATTATTACGTCCAAATGGGTCATAGTAGTAATTTTAAGTTTGTGTGATTAATTTATTTTATTAAAATTTTTTTATTATTTTTTGTTTTAATTATTAATTATATTTCAAAGTCGTAATTAAGATAAATAAAATATATTTATAAATATCCAAATGGTCCTTAACTGTAGAATCTTATATTTTTATGGCATAATATTGAATTTAGACTTATAGGTACGTTCTGTGTTGAATAACAGTTTGTGTGATAGTAAATCGAGGATATTTGTATTTATTTGTTTTAATTTTAAAAGTAGGTTAAATTATGTTAAGTAAATATTAGTTATAAATTACCTGTGACCTATTTCGTGTGCCAAAATGTAAACAGATGTAAATCCAGCTGAAGGGTACGGTTTTCCAAGAGAGTCTGTGGAACCAAATTCTGCTATAATACATGAGTACTTTTCGGAACAAACTCCACCGACAGTTGCAAGACCTGTAGTTTTGGTTTTATAGTATTTAAATAAGATGGACACATTATAAACTTACAGATTTTGTTAAGAATCATACTATACATCAACAATAAATAATTATACATATAGGTAATTTGTATTTTTAACTACAACTACAGGTAAGTGTTAGTAATATTAATTTTAATGATTTTGGCAAACCTATAACCAAATAACGTATTAATTTATTATTAAACTATTGAAATAATTCTTTATAGAAATATTCAATAAATCATCAATTTAATAATAGAATACATTACGATAAAATTGATAATATTTTATTGTTAATATTTTTAACTTACCCATAGTGGAACCACTCCAGTGTCCCTTTTCCATTGCGTAAAAGTCCAAGCTTAAAAATTCAAATAATATTTATACATTTTTAACATTTCTAATCGTCATAGGTACAATTTTAAAATGAATAATAAATACATATTAAAATTAATAGTTATTGTTCCAGTTTTATATAATAAAAATAAATATTATTTTGAAATAATATAATCAAAGTATAATTATTTTTTAATAATATGTCGTTAAAGCTTAGAATACTTGGAAATATTGTTTTTTTAATCACGTACCGTTTACATAATTATTATTTAATATAATTGTGTTTGAAATAATTATTTAGAAACCGAATAAATTATTAAAGACTACTAAAGTTTATTGTATTTATTTTTCATTTATCTACCCCGAAATATAAAGGCCAATATCCCATTGTTCTTTTTCTCGATATTTTTTGTTAAACGCACAAAATGAATCCAGTAATGAATTTCTTTCGCCATTATAATGAGGTAAATCAACTGGTTGTCTTTTGAACATTTCGAGTTTCACTAAAACGATTTCAATTCTCTGTCCTAAGCTTGGGTGGTGATAAAGAACTTGTACCTGTAATAAATAAAATAAAAGTTAATAAAAATGTTATCCATAAATTAAGCAATAATATCTAATTTATACTGACACAATAGCACCTTACATTTAAATTCTTATTGTATATTTTATGTAATAATATATAAAAAAGTACAAGTTTACAAGTAAAGTATACACTATAATGTAAATAAACGATAGAGCTAAATTATTAAAAAATAAGGCAACCTATGATTAGGTATAAGGTATATAAAATTTATTATGTTATTAAACGTAAACGAAAAATAATAAATTCGTATAAGAATAAATTCCGTTAAAAACAAAATATGTATATTTTATGAAATTAATTACATTTTATAATCTGCTTGAAATGCAAAAAACCTTTTTTCACAAAATGAGAATAAAATATAATCTTTATTTGTGTTTTTCTACGCAAAAGAAAAAGTTCATATGAAATCTATAAATTGGATCTAAAAAATTTATATGATATCTATAAATTTGAATCTATAAATTTAGGAATTGATCAAAGATCTGATTGAATTACTGATGTGTATCTTATATTGTATACACATTAAAAATTGTCATAAAAATGATAAATTTGTAAAATAAATTTTAAAAATGACACGTTTTTATGAAAATTTATATAGATGAATTAGAATATGTTAAAATAAATAAATTTTAGAAAATGACAACTAAGTGCTGGGAGTGAACAATAGAGATGATAGGATACCGTTTGAATAGAGCACAAATCGAAATATAAATAATAATTTGTATTTACGGAATTGACGTATGCAAGGATCATGTCAACAAGATATTCGTCGTCGTGTTTAAAGTATTCTGAAAACGTTTTGTATGCTGGTTCGTCGAAATACAGAGCTGTTTCCAACATTGGTGCAGTGTTTGCGTTATCGTACTTCGTGGTCTCAACCTTTAACATGCGGTAGCTAAATATTTAATGAAATCTAAAAAAACAAAATATGACAAAGCAAAAAACAACCGTACTAATTTTTACTTACGAATAGGTCTGGTGACATGAATGTGTAGTTTTCAATGGGTTGTAATATATCTACAGATTGAAAACAAAAACAATATAAACATAATATTATAATAAATATAAACTGTCAAAGGAATTATATTATAGTTCCAAATGCCATGTTTGTCAGAAGAAAGAATTTTAGAACTTAAAGTTTTCATTATTTTAAGTATATTATACCTTAATTTAGGTAGTTTTATCACGCTCTACAGTCTACGGTGCATTATTTATAAGTTTGTCACAACTTAAATTTGTACGTGAAAACTATAATCAACCTTTCGAAAATGATATCCTGTATATCATTAAAACTACACAATATTCCAAGTTTTAATTTAAATGGATATATTATATTATCCAAAGACAGTTGTTTAAATTAAGTACCTATTTAAAATTTAAAGTAAATATTTAGCCGAAGTTCTTTAAAATTCAACATAATGTTCCTAACAATGGTGTTAGAATTATATTAAAAAATATATATAAGAATACAGAAACAAGAAATATTGATCGTAAAATTTAATTAAAATAATAAAATGATGTTGAAGTGATATCAGAAAAACACGAAATTACTTGAAGAAATAAATAACAATATTAAAGTTATCATTACCTATTTTATACGTCTCAAAAATTTATAAATTAAAACCCATTATAATCTTTCTCGGACTGAAATAATTAATTATAAAAATTATATATAAAAATAATAATTTTAATCAAATGAAAGCTTTGTTCATTTTTATTATTTTGTAGTTGTTATTATTCATATATTTACATAATATATAATTTAATATTTGAGTTTATTTCATGTAGTTAAATACTTAGTAAATATTTATTTTGTTTATTATAATATTATTATTATTATTATTATATTCGTACATGTATGTTCATTCATTTTTAATTTTTAAATGTTATCTTATTTAATCTAGAAAACTCAATATTGATAATTATTTTAGTTTAATAATTATTAAAAAATTGAAAAATTCCCATTTATCTTTATAGGTTTTCATTTTTCTTCCACACCGCTCTCGTTGACGCGTAATGGAAAATTCGCAAAAACACAAACATGTATACATTTTACGAATGAAAATAATATATTTATACGAATATGTAGTATATATAGGTAGATTAGGTAACTATACCGAATCCATCGGTCCATGTGTGATTTATCGTCGGGGCTCGTTTCAAAACGAATGCATTCTCGTTGTCATTATCACACCGATATTGACATAACCCAGGATTTATGGATTGTAGTTCGTACGTGACGTCTGATAAAAAAACGATACCATTCTGTAACATGACACGTACCGACCGTGCCGCATAATATTAATAACATGATAATTAGCTTTCAGAATCATAGTTATTTAAACGAATCTTATTATTATTAAATTCAATGTATTTCGTCTAAATGCGAATACTGATTGTATAGCATTATAACTATTGCGTAAATAAGATATTCAGAAGGCGAGTAAATTAAAAGTATTCATTTACGAAATTATAATTAACTAATTAATTAACTTAAACGGAATTCGCTTATTTGTTTTTGTAATTGATATTTATATAATCAAATGTGCATGCAGTATAAATCAAATAGTATCATTTTTCTTTCAAAGATATTTTATTATTCTTTTGTTATATTTCGATATTAAATTTAATTCAACTATATAAATAATACATTATTTTTTTTTAAAATTATTAGAAGTAGAAAACTTACCATACTTCAGATTGAAATAAGATCAGTTACTTATAATCAGGAACGACTAACCTAGCGATTATTAAATTTGAAAAAAAATTCGGCGGACCTATTACTTTGTCACTGTTACTATTTAATGTGTCTACCTATATAGGTAATGTCATTTCCATACTTACTTTGGAGCTACCTGGACAGTAAGTAAACGCAGCAGTTACATCACTGTTCTCACGTATATGATGCATATAATGACATCGTCTAGGTGATTTATCCTTAAACGTGATTGATTCCAAATTGTCTCGTATTTGCCACACAAAATCGTCACTGATCAAACGATCGTTTGCTTCCAAATATAATTGCACTAGTCTAGTGAACAGTACGGACATCATTAATTGTTAAATATTTAGTCTGATCGATTGTGTCGGTATACATTGCGTTCAAATTAAACTCTAATATAAAATACGTTTTTATCGTTAGTTTAGTATTGAAATTGTAGTTATGAAAAAATTTGTCATTTAATGTCGGTTTATTTCGGTTATGCTTATGCGGAGAATATACGTATGTAGAACACAACTCAATTTTGCAGATAAATTGGATATAAACGAAGAAAGAACATTTGAGACAAAAAAATAAATAAAACGATATCTACTCGAGATAAAAAAAAAGTTTTATTACATAGTACTGTGATCAAAGTGATGTTGTTAACTTCGCGTGGGGTAATGAAAGAAGAATAAAAGCACGTGACTAAGATGGAAATTTTCAGATAGGCCTATATTATTGTGACAAGGAGAATAAAATAAAATAAAATAAAATAAAAAAATCCCACCTTATCTGTAGACTAACGAAATGTTAAAAGTGGGATCCACTTAGACATAAATTATTAACTAGCAAGCTGGTTAATAATTAATAATAATTAAGAAAAAACCCAAATATAAATGTAAACAAAAAACTTAATTTATAAAAAATTATATTAGATATAATCTCAAATTTAAATGTAGGTATATTATATACAATAATATAAATAGGTTGTATTGTTATTTTTATTTATATAAACAGCAGAGGTACGTCATATTGTTATCAAATAATAAAAATTCGATCGCGTCGAACGTAATCGATGACGATGACCCTTATCGGAAAATATACGCAGTACTTAAATCAACATTGAAAATATACACACCTACATCAAATCAGCTATATAATATAGCTCGAAGGGATATTGATGTTTTTTAATCTAAAAATAGTTGTAACCCATATTCAGAGTTAAAAATGTATCAATTTATGACAAGCCATAAAACCGAACCCAACTCCTTATCCGATTTCAAGTTGGTGGAATAAAAATATAAGCGTTTTCTTTCTTTTACCCCCTACCCAATAAACACAACTTAGAACTGATATAATAGTTAAAATTGGCATTACTTTCCAATTCCTAATATATTTTATAATATATCAAAGAGTACAATTTTTACAATTAAAAAATGTTATATTGTTGAAAACTTAAAAAAAAAAATTTTAAAAACATAAAATCCAAATAATATTACAGTATTTAACCCTCATTAGGAAGACACAATTCGTAATATTAAATATAAAATAAATGCACACGCTGACGTGCGATTTTAATGAGCGAATCATTATTGGTTATGGAAAATTAAAATGAATTATAAATATCGTGGAAATCGTTATTACGCATTGTTTACAATAATAGATATAAATAATATTTGCGAAACGCGAAGACCCGCGAGTAATAAGGCGAAATAAGCCGCAGCCTTTGAAATAATACGTTGCGGCGTTGCGTGTACCGGAACGTCACAAAGTACAAACGTTTCCGGCGGCACGGGGCCGAGGCATGAAAAACCTCGACGGTGCGGCGGGAAGTGTTTGCTTTTCGTTTCGCCGTACTGTCTTTCTCCCGAGGACACGCGCACGCGACGCACAGAGTGTTTTCAAAAAGACATCTTTCTTTGGAACGAAATGCCTCAGTGACGGGTCCAAATGGGTACGTAACGTGCTCAATCATTAGTTCCGGTGCCTCGAATCCGCCTTGGACGTTTCCCCTCTCTCGGACGTGCAAAACGAACACAAAAACACATGTTAACATATAAATAAATACGCGGAAGAATCCCTTTTTTTCTTTAGACTCGGGTCATCGTCACGTATATACTGGGTGTGTTTCATTGTATTTTTTGTTTCTCCTTTTTGTTTTTGCTCTTTTTATATAACATTATGATCATTAAGGTTTTTTGGGTAATTATACAATAATAGCTTTTAAATATTTTCAGGAATCCCGAGCAATATATTACATATACGTTCAACAGTGACGCCGACATTCAGAAGATAAATATCTACAACGTTCTCTTCGGTTTTCGAATTTTTTTCGCTCCGACTATATTTATCATTGTTGAACGTAAAACGAATATATTTTTAACAACAATTCATATTCAATACGAAACGAAACATCAATAAAAAAAAAAATTAAAATAAAAACTACCTAACGAAAGCGTTAGCACAGGTTTAGAAAAAATATTCAAAAGTTAAAAAAACTTATATGCATGAAGAGAATTAATCAAGTTATCAGATTATGAAATTGAAAGAAATCAAAGCACAATATTAGAGAAGTGTAAATGTGCGAAAATATTACAAATGAAACGTGATTGGAATGAATATCAGGTTAGAGGTAATTTTTTGACAAAACTTAGATTAATATATGTTTATACTTTTAATAACTATAAAACTATGTAGTTATTAAAAAAACTAAATTAAAATATTAAACAAACGAAACCAAAGTTTTTTGTTTTAAACAGGCAATTGGTTTTTTTTAAATTAATAATTTTTAATCAACTCGTACCACGATACAAAATTAGAGAAAAAATATGTATTCGCAAAAGCTGTTAAGTTATATAAATAATAGTTTCTATGAAATTTAATAAACCATATAGATAAAAAAAATATATAAATAATTTAAAATGTTACAACTTATTAACCCTGGTATCCTATAGTTTATTATTAGTGCCAATATTAAAAAAAATATATTTTCAATTGTTCATGACAATTAAGGGGGATCATTTTAAAATGTCCACTAATTGGGAATATACAGAAATTATATTGTATCATGTGGGATATAAATTTTTTTTTAAATTTAGAAAAAACTAAATAATTTTTTAATGATTATAAATGACCTAATAATTTATCATTTATTTTAAAAAAAAAATTGAAATATAAACCAGATGAGACACCCTGTTTAGTGTTTGAACGAGTATGTAAGCTTATCGTACCCGAATTTTCCGTTGTCACGTCAAACTATGTATAATGTATATACGCCACGATTGCTTTCAACGTGAATTTGTCTAATATTTCGTTTTTTTCATAGTGGTTTTTATTCTTTTCGCTTGACGCCTACTCATTGGCGGAGACTTGAGTAAATTTTGTTTTTTTTTTTTGGGGGGCTAAAAATTATTGACACAGTGATTCATGATCGCTTTCACCTTTAAGTAATAAGGAGCTAATGAATTTTTGGGGGGGATTTGAGGACTTAGCCTCCCCCTCCCCGATCGCCGCCTATACGCCCACTCCATCCACTGTCTTAGAACCAATTTCGTCCACAATATTGTTCGTTTTTATTTAAATAAATACGTAATATTATTACATCATTGTGATTAAATGCGTCAGTTTTCCGAGTAATTATTTCCTATGATACAGAAATTAAAAACTAACTAACTTAAATATACCATCCTCATTACCTGACTATAAATACTTAGTGTTTGTAAATTTCATGAAATATAAGATTGTGAAATATTTTATAAAATTAAAATATACTGACCGTATATTAATTTTTAATAAGTTTTTATTTTTACAAACATATTAAATAAATTATTAACATATTATTATAATAATATTACAATACTAAAGGTCTGTATAATGTATTAAATAAATGTGTTATAAATGTTTTGTGTTAATAAAAACATTTTAAAATATTTTTATGCTTGAGGATAATACAATGGTATTAATAATCCTGGTATTACATATATAGATACAATGTTCTATATTTTTTATTAGAAGTAGAAATAGTTAACTTTAACATGTTTAAATTATAACTTATAAGGAAGTAATATATTTTTTTATTAATCAGAAGGTACAATAAATAGTTAGATATCAGGTATTAAAAATTATTAGTTAAATTTTAAGTGTATTAAAAAATTAAACAAGTTTTTTAAAAAAAAAAAAACAATAAAGTGTAATGAGTATTAAAATAACTAAATGACTAATGTATAATAATATACTAACATCTAGTATTAAACTTATATAAGGATATTATTATCTTCCGAATTGGCGATAATACTGTAATTTATTAATAAAAATTGTGTTCAAAAGTAGAACAATTCAATCTTTCTTGATTTTCTATTTTTGTGAAACAAATTCTACACCAATTAAATAATATTATCGTAGGCACAATTTTGTTAAATTTTTACGGTCGTGACTACAATATATATCAGTATTTCTTATAAACTTATTTGATTTATTCTCAACTTATTGTACGTTTATAATTGAGTATTTATTTTAAAGGTATAAATTAATAAAATCGAAAATGAAGTGAATATTATTATTGTATCGATTGAAACTAATTCTGAAGCACTTTTTGGTAGGACTAAGATCATAATATATTATTTAGCTGTAATATAATATTTTATTATTGTGTAATTATTATTACTTATTTCTTTACTCGTAAATTATAATATAGTGACCTGCCAAAAGCGAAGAATTTGCAATCTGGTTGGTCCGCAGGATCAGATAATATGACTACCTCGTACTCTGGCACGTCAGATGGATTGGAAACGCCAAAGTAATAGTTTAATTCATCTATTGACATTGCGTAATGTAGGTCCTACATAAAAAAAATATTATTAACTTTTAATACTGGAAAATAATAATAGATTTTTAGAATTAAAATTAATGATTCCATACAATTTATGTAAATAAATATTAAAACGAAAATGAATATTTTACATAAAAAATTATTTTGTCTTATAATTTATCTATATAAGAATTACAAGTTATATTAAATTTGATAATTTTATACTAAAGTGTATTAAATATCGATCTTTAAAGACACAATTAAAATTATTATTTATTTTTTTCTAATAATTTAATTTGTGTTTTCTTCGTGCTTTTTATTTATAGTAGTTAATCTGATACTATTTTGTCAACTTTCTAATAAAAATGAATTTTTTTAAGAAATTTAAATTTCTAATCATTATTATGAATCTCTAAATTAAGTACATGTTTGTATGTATCTGACAGACGTGGTAAAAAAAATCGCTGGAAACTGACAAAGTTTGAATAAAAAATTACCGTATCCAAACAACCTTTTAACCGTAACTCGTTTCACTTGGTTTGTTTATACATCATATTAATTTTATATTAACGAATTTGGTAGTTTACATTTATAAAGGAAACTCTTTTAAAAAAAATAAATTAAATAAATCAAGTTGTATCATGTCAACTACTCTACTACTATAACTTTATTTTTCGTCTCGAATTTCGAATTACTTTTAAAGTTTTCTGATTTAAATCAACAGGTCGTTTACTTTTTAAATTAGCTTCATGTTCATGAACCATGTGTATTATAGTAATATATAGGTACAAAATGTTTAGTAAAAAGTTGTGCTTTTTAATATTAAAGACTAAACAAATAATACAGTTTTTATATTTTAGTATATAATATATTTAGTAACCATTTATAACCGTAATACGAATATAAATAATAACTTTCTTAGGTATATATTAATAATTATATATTTTGCAATGTAAAAAATAAAAAATTATATACAAGAAAATATTTTACTATAATATTTGAACACAAAAAAATAAATACAATTTTGTTTTGCATACTGTTAGCTGTTACAAATTAATATTTATTATTATTATTTTCAATGTTTCCATCGGGATAAATTCATTATTGTCAAAGGAAAAAGTGAGATAATTAGTTTTACTTAATTATTTACAGGCTTTTAAAAGCATTTAATTGACTTGTCGTCGCGTTAATTGTGATAAAGACATAAAACAACAACAATATATTTTGCTAAAATATTAATATTATAATGAACGAAAAAATTAAAGATATATGATAAAAAAAAAAAACAACACCATATCAACTCAAGTCATTATAGTTCATTTTTAAATAATAGCAGTTATTATTATTATTATTATTTAGATATTTTGTAATATAAAAATGACTAAAACATTAAAATTAAATTTTATTGATAAATAATAATTTAGATTGTACCTACTAAAGTACATTCATTTTACATATAATGTCTATACACATCATTAAAAATTAATTTTCTGATACGTTTTCTACATTATATTTTTTTGTTAAACATCCTCCGAGATTTCATCCGAAGCATAGCGATTATATAGCATATCATAATAATATATTTAGAAATAAACCTTCCACATTTGGGGGGTTTATCTGACGTGATGTATATATATATATATGTCCGACTATCACATAATGGTTTACGGAAATCCATACATTCTTCAACCTTTAGGTGGTTTTGATGGCAACACATAAGTACTAAACTAAATTATAACTGACTGACAAAAGCAATTTACCGAACACATGTTCAAGGATGCATTTAAGTAATACACATTGATTTCGAATGTCAATTTTAAATTTGATCTATTTAATTTTTAATTTTAATATTAAATACATAATAGTATATGAATGAATTTTTTTTTTTTTCAATAAAAACGATTATTTTATATATTTATACATGTGTTATTTTTAAAAAAAAAATGTATATACAATTTAAATATTTCCATAATAATTATTTTATAATAAATATTTTATTTTATTACTTAAACAAATTTATTTGTTAAATAAATGATCCTGAAAATGAATTGAAATTATTATTAAAAACTGAATCGAGAGAATTTTTAACGATCGAGAAAACTAATAAAGAGTTGATTTCAAGTCTTTTGAATATTTCTTCACGATTTGTAAAAAGTAATATTATATAAATATAAATATGAAAAGAAAAACATAAGTATCATTGACAAATTGTTTACGAAAATTAACGAACTTGAACAACAAAATCAGAAATTAAATTATTGCCCTCAGATTTCGTTGCATGAAAAAAACCAAGAAAAACTAGACATAATAACAGTTTTTATTGTCCATAGTTATTATTGATTATGTTTAGAACAAGAAAAAATATATACATCATAAAATTAAATGAGATGGAAGATGTAGTAAAGTGGGGGTTAAACAAATAATTATTAACTTCTTTTAATAAATTGAAAATTATCATGATAACATGTCTATCTATATATGAACATAAGATACATCATCCAAATTTAAATTTAATTTATATAGGTGATTTCTTAGACCATATACAATGGATAGAGCCATACTTATCTAAGGCCATGTATTTAATGTGATGTCAACATGGTTAGAGCCCCAACCGTTGGTGCGCATGCTCGTATTTCTCTCTCTCACTCACTCACTCTCACACACTCTCTTTCACTGTCGTTATGCGTTATCCGTTAGTTTATATGTCTATGTAAGATTAATTTTTGATTTTATAAAATAGTTTTAGAAAGTTTCTAATGAGATTGGCATTTATTAATACATACTAAAAACAATTTATTTACTCAAATTTAAATTATAAATCTAAATAATTTTTTTTATAGTTTACATACGTACCTATAATGATATCAAACTATATAATTATTTAAAAATAATAAATTATTCAATACATAATAAATAAAATACAATTTCTATTACTGCACATAAATTGGCGTACCTATTTAGATAATAAATATATTTTTAAAGATTATAAGTTAAAATAAAATTAATTTTTGATAATGTAATTCAATATACATTAATAATACAATTGATAAATAAAAACTGATATTATCTACGTGTAGTTATAATTAATAATATATTAAATAATACCTGATAAACATTATTTTGGCCCAATGACGAAGAAATTATGATCAGTGTATTGCAGAATACGAGTAAAATGGTCTTCATTGTACGATGTTCGCCGACGATGTATGTTTAATAATTGACTCTTAGATTGTATCCGAAAAACATTGTACGGGTTCATCGAAATGCCGGTTAAAAAACAAATAATAATTATGAATTCAATGTGGGTGTGTGTGTATCCGATATACGGTAATTTTGCATGATGGTACGATAATTATAAGTTGTTTGGAATGTAATTTATTCTGCATAATATGTTGCCGAGTTCATCATATGCAATAATTATTAATTTATATATTGAAGGTGAACAATAATTAAAATCGAGTCTATACGTTACAGGTGTTTCTACAATACGATCAGGTAAAAAGTTCAGCTGCTCGAGAAGTCATATCTCTGAGGGACTCGAATGTTATATAATTTCCATTCCCTTAGCAGTTAGCAAATATTTAATACCTTTAATAATTATAATATTGCAGTACCTATATTATCAAATTCTGTCATTCCAAAATACCATTCGAGTCGAATAATGTCGTATCTATGCAATTTGAATTACATGAATATTGTTTTGACCATATCGAATATTATTTATATTGAAATCGTTGTCAAAAACTTTATGTGACATTGACATTTAAATATTCTATGAACTATAATTTGTACCTTTATGATATTATGATTGAGTTAGGTTAATATTTTATTTCAATAAAATCTAATTAATCAAATCATAAACAATGTTTTATTTTTATAAGAATCAAAAAGTAAAATATGTACTAGGTACAATTACGTACCTATATGGAAAAAGTTGCGTATTTAAGACTTTGTTGCCTTCACGTATTTTAACTACCCCCCTTTTATAACACTATAGATGAAATAGAGAGTTGTAACTTGAGCTCCAAATAAGTATATGTTACTTACGAAAAATTGACATTCTCTTTAATAATTTAAAATGTAAAGATTATTATATTATATAAATATAATAATATATTAAATACCTACTATAATTTACTATTAACGTAATAAATAGTAGAAATGCATAGTATATTTAAGTCAGTATTAAGACAATTTCAAGAATATGCAATAATAGTAATATAAAATGTTTAGGGTGTCTCTGTGACTCCTTCTTAATATCCTACAGTATAGAATACCAATCGACGAAATATATTATGTTTTATTATCAATTCGGTTGTTCAACATTTGATTAACAAGAATATTAAATAATTGTAGTATTTTCAGGAAACAAATTTACCTACGTTATAATTTACTAATTGTTCATGTAGCTAATAATGCAAACAATGTAGAAAACACTAACTTACATTCTGTTTTTACTACTTATCGTCAATCTAGTTACAGTATTCACATAATATTAATTGAAGATAATATTATTTAATATTATCTTCAAATGCATTTTGATATTATTTTATTACCGTGGTTGCATGGTATATTAACATTAACTAGCGTAAAACTAAATATTCTAGACTTCACTACAACCTTCATGCATAACGTTACGGTTAACCATTATCAATTATATAAAAATAACGAATTTATGTTTTAAATTTCCAAGTAGGAAAATATTTCTAATTAGATTAGTATAGCAATAATTGACTAATTAATAGAAAGGACACCATTTTGAGACGAAATATTAGCTTTTAAAAGTAGGTAAATGCAAAAATATAACATAATTAATTTGATAATTTTAAATTTAAATTTTAACGTTATGTTATGTTTTTATTGTATTTGAAAATTAACTTGCCTTTTATACATACACGATGTTTAAAAATTTATTTAAGTTAAAACTAATTATAAAATGATAACTGCCTTTCAAATTATTTTGTATTATATCTACAATTCTACATGCACTAATTATAGTAAATTATATAATATTATAATTTTTAATCATGTTCAAAACTTTTCAAATTTAAATAATACAATACGAAAAATAATAAAATGGATCAACTTGGGAATCATAATTATTATATCTGTTTAAGTTACATATGCGAGGATATCAAAATAAAATTCAAAATTTATAATTTGGCATTATATTGGGAAATCTCTCGAAATTTATAAATATAACGAGTTCATAAACTTTAAGAACTAACAATGCAATTTTAAATTCAACATCTTTTCCTATTAAGTAATATTTTTGAATTAGGTACAGGGTAAATAATTTCCCCGTACACACACTTAACATATGTAAAAGTTAATTTCAATGTTAATAGAATTACTGAAGTTAAAGCGGAAACCATTTTTTAACATAATATATCTGCTTATCTTTTTTTACGAATATATAAGGTCCAGTTCGCGGTCAACTGGATTTTTCTAAAAATAGGTTAATGCGGTTAGAAACTCTTGGGGATGTCACTATACGCCGGACCAAACACAGTTTTCTTATATTATCTGATAAGTATCGAAAAAGAAAATAATCGTATTTTCTGTTTGATTTATATGATTTTACATTGACCCAAAGGAATTTACATGTATACTACTATTAGAGGGTCGTTAAATAAAAACCAACCAATACACACGACTGACTATAAATGTATATTCGATTAAAAATACCGTTATTTTATAATAAAAAAATGTTAAAGTTTGATGTTTGTTTCACACAATTTTTTTATTACATCTATTGTTACTACAACATGATGCACAGTGTACAGTATATGATTACTTTCAATAGTTGAAGTCTTAATAAAATATTTTTGAATGAATTATTAATTTTACAAATAAATTATTACAAATAATCAATTTATTTACATAATTTATATACGTTTTTAAAACAGGTGTTTTATTTTTTTTCGTATTCCCAATAATAATATACAAAATATTACGTAAGTGTACCAAATTAAAATATTATATTTTTGTCACTAGAAAAGCTTTTGTGGTACTTTTTAATTTGATTTACCTTTTATAAAAAAGAAAATTAATTGATGTACTATCAATTTCGAATATTTTTTATCAATTACAGGAATTATATTAAAGTTAATTATTCCTTCTGTATATTTTTTAACACTTTTAGAGTATCATATTTTATTAAAAAATAATAGTTTATTTTATTAATTCAAATTTAAGAGGTTTTTTTATTTAAAAATGTATACATATATTGAGCAAAAAAAATCTATAGCAGATTAAAACGATTTATTTAAAAAAAAAAAATATTTGAATAAAATTAATAATGGAGAAATTTGTAAGTATGTATGTTTATCTGTTGTAATATTATATAGAATAGAATTAATTATTATTTAACAATTTTAATTTTTAATAATATATATTTATGAAAGTGTTAAATTATTTAATATTCCTCTTTTATAAAGGTACCATTACATAAATTTTAAGCAAGTGCAGCCAAATGTATATTTTTATATAATAATAAAGTTAAAATAATGAATAATTCATAAAAACATATATCTATTACTTAATTAATCATATTTTATTCCTATAATTATAAAGGTTATATTTTTATAAGACTTTTACAAAACATATTGTAGCTCAAAAATTAAAATCAAGTAGCTACACGAGAGAAATCAATTATAATCATTAATAAAATAATAAATGTTTAATATATTTACACATTTTTACAATTGTATGATACCTATAAAATTTGAAATACCTAATATATCAACACAATTCGTAGAATAATAATAGTAGTACTAATGGTGGGTAAAGTTTGGAAATATAAAGTATATCATGTTAAAACTAAATTTATAAAAAGTTACAGTTTGGATATTACCTCTAAAAATAATTAAATTAAATTTCGGAATATCGAAGACTAGTTCATTATGTTTACTAGAAATAGTTTAATATAATTAACTATAACTATACTATATTGAGGTGGATATAAATTTATTTTATTAAGTTATTTTTATTTTTATTTTTAAGATTATGACAAGATAATAATGTTATACAAATACTAATAGGTATAATATGAATGTTTTGAAAGTATGCGTATCGAAGTATGAGATTTAAAATAAAGTCTAGGAGCAATTTATAAAGATATAGAAATATGCAGTGTGCGAAAATATAATAAATATATTATAGATCACCTATTAATACAAAGGTTAAGGTTAAGTTAAAGGTCTGCGTTCGTTAACAGATAATCACATAAACATGTTATTACATTATACAGTTAAGAAATATATACACAAATACTATGTGAAAAACTAAAAATGTAATAATAATAATATTCGTACAAGATTAAAAAAATGTATTTATTTTTATTACGTATTAAATGTCGAATAATATTTAAATCTAGCCAAAATTACGACAAAAACCTAAATAATAACGTGAGATTATATTAAGTAGTTATGTATTAGTATAATATTCATACCATATCATTATTATGCTAGTAAATTAGTATAACTCAACAGTTGTAAAACGTACTTATGAAGGAATATTAAATAATGATATTTTGTATTTGAAAAAAGATTCAAAAATCGTCTATTTTATTGTCGGTGGAAATGTTACAGATATCGTTTTGTTCATAAAACTTCGTTTCCACCACGTGTGCACATTTTAAAGAGTTAACCCCAAAATTAGGTAAAATAACTATATTGTCAGTTTATAATTACACCATAATCGTACTTAGGTATTTTACATACCGTTTGCGCACGTCGGTAGAGTGGAAAGTATAAAGGGTATAATTGTGGATGCTTGGACTAACGGTTTGAACGGTAAAGTCTAATAGAAAGTTATACAGCATTCGAGTGCGTATTAAAGCCGTGAGCTATATAATAGTCAAAAGTGTTTTAAAAATTGTTAATAAGAAAACACAAGACACAGGCCAAGTGCGTATTGTATAAAATACGTCTTGTTTTTCACTTCTTATCGTGACGTGTATTATATATGTATCTTATATACGTACACAACAAAAGCAGTTTCAGATTACCTCTGTCAACATTATTTTGCGGATTCTTTGGGACATAGACGCACTACGAAATAGGTAACTTGTATATTTAGAAGTTTTTATGATGCAAATACATTCGTCCCTGAAAGGTATAACTAGTATAATATATATATATATATATCATATATATTCTAAATGTTGTATCATTAAGAACTTGCAATCGTAAAACTTTTTAATCTTTAAAATGTTTTAAATTATATTTCTGGTTGCACTCTCAGACGACTAGGCTAAAAAACTTTTTGAAGAAGTGTCTTTTAGTTATAAAAATGTCAAAAAATAATTATCTAAAACATATACCATTATAAGTAATAACATAAGTAATTATGTTTGATAACTTCGTGAGTTTATCGCCAAAATAACAAATACAATATAAATATTTGCATGCAATAAACGAAATTAAAAAGAGTTTCATATTATATTTTTTAACGATGCTAATTATTAAAAAAAAAAGGTGATTGTATTTATATCATTTAAAATTTTTAATCTAACTGATATATTTTATTGATATTTTGTTTATTTTTTTTGTAAATTGTTGGAATAAAATTCTAGAAAAAACAATAAATTGAAAGTATCGGTGTGATGTGAATCGTGTTAAAATATTCATGATAGATTTGCACATGAGTGATTTCTTAGTAGAGGTAAGTCATACACTATTTATAATAAATCTTGATATTTTGTATATTTAAATGATATACTTTATAAATTTGTGTTATGACAATTCTTTAAAATAAAACAACAGAACATAAAGAAGTTTAAAAGTTTAAGCAAACAATAGATAATATATGTGTGTTATGTGACGATGAATTTATTTTATCTTGTGCTGTATAATTCAATTATCTATAATATATTAAGTACAAATGCATTATCTAAACTTCAGTTAGGTATTGTAACATTGTTCAACAAATTATAAAGTAATATTATTTCCTATGGAGTTGAAAATGTATCAAAAGGAAAACAATATTATAAATAACTATTATGACAAAATAATTTATCAATTTAAACTGCATTATAAATATTTTTATTATTCTCATTTCAAAAAATTACAACTGTATAAGATTAGTTTACTTTACTAGTAAACTTTTTGGACTATAGTATAATACAAATTAATTTAAATACTATGTATATTGTTAAATTATCAATTCCTCGAAACTAATTGATAAGTAACGAATTGTTAATGAACCAAATGAGATATTTACACAAAACAGTTAAACGAATAATATTCATTAAAGGTAGTTGATATTTAAAATATTAATTTATACGGAAGACGGAACTTTATCAATTGTCTGTAGTTTTCAGGATAATTCAATAATAATTATCAAACATCACTGGATCGTGACCGCACGTCCGTTTATTGTGGAAGCAAATTTTTAACTAAATAAAAATTCAGATATTGTTTTCCGCTTTGTCAAGGTATTAACCTTGTAGATCTTTGAATAAAATCGATTATTTACGGCAATATTTTATATTCTATATAAGATTGCTTGTCGCGTTGAAATAGTATCAGTTACGATATTTTTTTTAATGAGTAAAATATAAAATAAACAATATACCATGGTAAGTTTAATAATTTTATAAACAATTTTTACACACTTTGATTTTAAATAAAAAAATTGCATTTATGATTAAATATTGACATCTGAGATCTGTACTCGAAAATTATTATTAATGAAAATACGATACATAATAAGTGTTGTAATATGCTTTTACTTATAATAATCTATATTTAATATACTTATTATTACGATAGTCAGAGCCGGATAAATTGGGTAAATTTGACCCACCGAGATATCAATATTTTACCGTCCCATATTTTATAATTTTATATTTTAAACGTGTATATAGCTAAATTGTTTATAGTATTTCTATCAAATTTTATTTAACAATACAATACAATTGGAGTGTCACATAAAAATAAATTAAATCAATATTGAGATGAATTAAGATATTTATAAATATCTTATTATTCGTTTATTTTTCAACACATTTCCTATGTATTTTTCTACCGGCAACCGAGATTTTCTCGGTAACTCGCCAAGTCAATCCGGACTTGACGGTGGTCTTTGTAATGAAAAGTTTCGAACCATTATTTTATTATTTATCTACAAGTCGTTTGTTGTTTAATGATTTTAGTTGGTTCGTACGAAATGGTACGCGGTAATATTATTTTTCGTTTTGTGCTTGGCAAGTTTCGGAAAATTTTGCGACGGTGATCCGAATGTAATCGACGGTTTAAAACACCAAACCGTTAACGGCCTGACAACGTCACAAAATCGTAATATTCTAATCAAAGACGCGATCAAAAATTCCAACGCAACAAGAAGCAGACGGTTCATCGTGTTCGGAGGCGACGGAGTGCCCGAATACGGCGACGGCGGCGTAGACCACGATGCCGGCCCGTACGATTATGACGATTGGTACGATGACGTTGGCGACAACGACGACGACGACGACGATTACGAACACGACCACGGTAACGATCCTGGTTACCATCATGTGTGGTGGCACCATTTCTATCATCATGGCGAACCGCATTTACCGTTTCCTCTGTTCCCGCCGTTCGTGGTACATCGGTTGCGACCAGTATACCGCGGATGCGACCAATGGCCGTTCGTGTGCCGGAGCACTTACGAAGTTATCCAATGGCTACAATGTTACCACGAGTTTATCAGTAGGACGCACGCGAACCACGATTACCCGGACGCAGGTGGAGTACTGAACTTGTGGAAGAAATAACAATATTATTGTGATTTGTCTGTGTATTATTATTTTATTAAATTATAAAAAAGATGATATTATCTAGATCATCGAGACTGGTTCAATGATCTATAATCATTATTAAATGATTGATTCTATTTACCAGTAATATACACATATATATATATATATTTATAATAATTTGATGTTGAGGAATTGATTTGTTTTTTTCATACGTCTTTAGACGATGCTTTTTTAAGAATGTGATTCATACTAATTTATCATTATTTATTTTTTTTTTTTTTTTTAAAGCAAGATATTTTATGATATTTGTAGGTTATTTTTTAAACCTACAATTTGAAATTCCAATCAAATATTTTTCATTAACATCATCATAATAATATGTACAATTCATATTTAATACCTATATTATTGTCATTAAATTAATTAAGTACAAAATTAAAGTTATTTCAAACGTTTGAAGACCATTTTTATATTGTTGCAATTTATAGACGCTTTTGGACGTAACCTACAGCACATTGTGTCAAATTATAATAATAATGATCACGAGGATATTTTTATATATTCTCAGGTATTTATTTATAAATACAGGCTTTATGGACGAGTATAATAATCTAATATTAATCCACGGTTATTATTAAAACTTATCGAGGGTGAAAATTATTGTTTTAAACGCACATTTATAAAATATAATATATCTTCTTTTTCTTAGCTTTACAATTGTGTAAGAATTTTGGTCATCGTTTGGCGTTCTCCAATCATCACGATCTTTGATTCTATATCTTTCCAATCCGTCAATTCCAGTGTTTTTAAATCCTTTCTTATTCCATTCATCCACCGCTTTCAAAGCCTTCCTCTGGGTAATATATAATATTATTATAAATGGAATATATTACTAATAATCAAGTTTGTTTGACATAAAAAACATGCGTTTTCTGTAATACCATATTTATGATATTTGAATGTGATATGTAAAAAAAAAATATTAATGTATATATATTGAAATGTAAAAAGTTAGTTAATATGTTTTTTATTTTCCTAACGAAATGCGCAACAAACTCAACCACTTTAAAGGTAAAACTTATGTTACATGTAGTTTAATTTTCAATATTATGATTAATAACTATAAAATTACATTATTTAAACGTGTAGGTATATAGTTGTATAACTACCTATGTTAAGGTTAGTTTTTTCTTTCTAAGTAGAACAATTTATTTTGTTAAATACATTATTCACTACCGTAAAATACAAATGCATATTTAATTAGTTTAATTTAATAATATTGTCAATATTGTAAGACTTATAATCCTCGAGATTATAAGTTGTGATTATACGAGCTTTAAAATTAGTTTAACAATTATATTTATGAAGAGTGAATCGAATAATCTTAATCACTTTCCCTTTAAGATTCTATTTTAATTGTGTTTTAATGACCAAAAAATTGAAAAGTAAATACAGTACATTAATTACCTTAATAACAATCCACAAAAGCTAATGTAAATTATAATTGAACATTTAATTTGAATAAGTTCAGCTTATTATAACAATTCATATGTACAGATTAGGTTTACGGAAATTTGTATATTTATTGAACAATTACAGAGTACTTAACTATGGTAGTTAAATTGTTTTTTTTTTAAATTGCATAAATACAATAGTAGTCTAATATAAGTTTAAACTTATGTCAAATAATTATATAAGTTTTTATATTGATGTAAAATAGCTATTTTTTCACAATTTACTATACTACATATTTTTTAATACAGATTATTTATACATGAAAAAATGTTTTCACTTTTCAATATAAAAAAAAAACATCAGAAACTAACTCGCTTTGCTCAGAATCTAAAATACCAATATTTCTGGATTGATTATAAAAACGAAAATATAGGAGATAAACAAATTGTAATTATAGTTTTATTTTTCAATTATACTATACAGGTACATTATATTTATAGTGAAAAGTGTAATATAGTTACCTACGTTTATATTTTAAACGTTAATACAACAAATTACATTTGACAGTATTATTTTACCAAGTTATGATTATAGCAAGTAATTTTGGTATTTACTAAAAATGTTTCTTTGGTTGTTTTTACGTGTTTAATACCATCCGAATGTTTCAGATAAATTGACTTTCTCTCAACCTGGGGTAATAATACCTACAATTGCACTTTTCATTTAAAGTAAACTCAAATTGACATATTTGTAATTATTTAATATTTTTTTCGATTAAATATGTGTTTTGGAAACGCTATAACTTTATGTTTCAACATAATTTCGATGATATTTTATAAAAACTTTCAATTATTTGTTTTATAAAATAATAATTAATTAATGGAAATTAATTATAATTTTTAAGTTTAAATATGTAAACTATAAGACGTTATCAAACTTCACTTAATAGCTAATATTATGCATGTATATTAATAAAAGTCAAACTAAATGTTTTTGTTTTTTCAATTATTTTATCATATTTATACATTAAAATTTTCTTATGGAAATCGTTTTTGTAGAGAATGTCATATTATTTAAATATAGAACCAGGCAAGTCCATTTTTAAAAAATATTCAAGAGAGAATTTAAATTGAACCAAATTGTTAAAAATGTAAATTTTTATTTTCAAATTCAACAAGAATTGTTTATAAATATATACTAAATATTTTCAGTTAAGTTAGTTTATGTTTTATATAAATCTAATATTACCAAAAATGTTATTGAAATTAACAGATGGATTTACTTCGTGTTTTGCTCAAAATATGTGTACATTGTGTAATATTTTCACATTTTAAATTTGTCATTTTTGATAATAATTTTATAAAAATGAAAATATACGATAAAATATAGATATAATAAAAAAAAATAAAATTGAAATCGAATAATAAGATTATCAATTAAAAACTAAATCTTTTACTATAAGACGGCGTTATAGAATTTATCTGCATCTATGAACGAAAAATGTTACCATAATCATTATAAATAATATTATGATTCACAATAGAAATACATTTATAATGTTATATTTCATTAATATGTTATTTTTACAAATATTTTTCTAAAAAATAAAAATATATTTCTTACTAATTTCTAAATGAAGAAAAAATGTTAATGTTGGGTTGGATAATTAGATATTTTAAACATGATATTAAGTTTTGTGTAAGCTTAATATCTTAATGGTTTTTACAGATAACAGAGTCATAGATTCCACAACAAATTTGGCGGTTTTTAACTTTAATTGTTATCACTAGCAACATAGTTTATGATATATATATATATTTGTGTGTATGTATAAACTTCGGTATAAGAAACTATAGTAGGTAAATTCACTTATTAATGTATACCCTGAAATATTCTAATCATGATGAACAATAACCACGGTTATTTTAAGAGTACATTTTTTGGACAATTGCTTTGTATTGATTTTTGTTTAAAATACGACACATGGTACACGGAAGTCATATTTTTTTACGACTGATATCGGAGTGTAAAAAAAATGCATAAACAGAACGGTTAGGACTGGAGATAAAAAAAAAAAGCGTGCAGTTTTTTTTTATCTGTTGTAAAAAAAGCAATCGTCACGTCACCAATGTATCAAACTTCACCATTTATATGCTACACCGACAGAGAGTGGCGGTGTACACGTTTTCGATATTAAGATATAGTTTAAAAAGAAAATACACGTAAACGTTGTATGTCCGTACGACGACGGTATATTGTTCAAAAATCATTTCGTATCGTCATCACCTGGTGTATACAAATCGTATCGTCGTTTTGTCGCCCAAAAGGTAAATTACATATTATACCTTAGATTACACTTTGCCCCGTCGCTCACAATCGTGTCGTATCCAACCACGTCCCTAAAGTGTTGTGTGTGCCGGATTGCAGGTAAGGTTTTGAAAACACATCTGGACACATAATAATAATAATAATAATAATAATATACGAAATACACGACCTGGCAAATTGGGGTATACAGAAATCGTAGGCGCGGTAGGTGTAATATAGGTGTAATGACGGAAACGTGTCGCGATGAAAAACGCTTTTACTTTCGTCCATTTTTTTTCTTTCTCTCTCTTTCTCTCGTCTTTTTATTTATTTTTTTTATTTTTATTATACTGATACAGCACATTTTCTCTCGCTCGTCCCGTAACGCGTACACTCGCATTGTGATTCGCTTGGAAATTACGAGCAAGGGACCTTAACCCGTTCACGTACCATGTTCCCTTCTCGCGGTGTATCCTAATTATCCGTGTCCCGGTGCCCGTGCGGAACGTTGCCGATGAATACGAAATCGCGTCTGTGCGTACGTGCTGTTCTAGGCGCCGTCGGCCGTACCGATGAAAAAAAAAGTTGCGCGAGAGACGAATAACGACGATGTCCGGGGTCCTGACGGATGGGCTGACGGTCTGGTCGAAGGGATACAATGCGAGGGACTGGACGAGAATACATTTCTGAACCTAACCTACGATTATCCAAACGCCATCGCGACGCGTCTTACCGCTTCGCCGACACCGCCAGAGGAAATAATAATAAAAATGATGATGAGAAAAAAAGTATGAATGAAGTTAAAAATAATTCGCTTCCTCGCTTGACCTATAACGACAATCTATTCCCGGTATCGAGTAATAAATAAATAAAACATTTATACTCGCGTGGGTAGGAGAATTCACGTCACGCTTGATCGCAGACTCGGTTTCTACCATCGTCTCTGTTTTTGTTCAGTGATAATTTTTTTTTTAAAAATAAAGTGAATTTAGTAATTGAACACTAATGGTCGATTTCATTGAAAGTTTATTTTATTTTTACCTACAATAAAATCATATTAATAACATGTTACGTATATTTTCATATATACCGAGTGACCCAGATCGATTTACTAATTGACAAGATCTTAATGAAAAATTGAAATTTTCGAATGTGTTTTTATTTAAATTATCATACAAATGGAAAAATTAAAAATTCTTAAAAAATTTATAGAAGTTTCAAAGTAACATCAAAAATTACATATTACAAATTAGAATTACGTTTAATAGATATTAATAGGTATGCAAATGTTTAAAAATGTTGTCATACCAAGGATCTTAATGTAAGTAATGTAACACTATTATAACAATCTCTCAATGTTACTTTAAGAACTTTAAAACAACTTACCTCTAAATCATCCAATAAATGTTGTAAAATATATGTTAAATAACTCCAATAAAACATTAATTAAATATTTGATATTATATATTGTAACGTAATATTATGATGTAATATTAGCATTATACTACAAATAAATACTTTTCAATTCTTTAAAAACATAATCATTGACTATCAATACTCATAATAGATAATATAATCAATGAAAATATATTAATATTATGTAAATTTGCAAATGTGTTATATGTAATTTTAATTTTAATTAGATACTATGAGTAATAATTAATTACAATACAATAACTTAAGTTATAGTAAATTATAGTTAATACTCACTATTTAATCATTTATAATCTAATTAGGAAATGAAACTAATAACAAAATAAGGATAAGTGTACAGTATTTAAAATATTGTAGATAATTATACAAATAATTTAATAATTTTAATTATAAATGTGGTAAAGCTGGACCATAAAAGACAACAACACATAATAGTATACAATTGTGTATCAGTAACAATAACTAAATATAAACACATACATAAAAATACAATTATTTTAGTCGAAACTATACCGAATTTTAAAAATTAAAATTTGTTTTCAAATGAAATATATATGTAAATAAAAAAATATCAGCTGATCGTAAAGAAACATCATTGCTTAAAATATTGAAAAAGGTTGCTAATGGTTTTTAATGCCTAGTGATTTAACTATTTACTTCATTTTAAATTCAAAACGATATTATATTAATAAAATATTAACACAG